>JANTPZ010090435.1:0-24362 GCA_025593235.1 Vachellia pachyceras | reverse complement strand
ATAACAGTTTTTATATTTGTCATTTATTATTGCAACTCTTTAATAATTAAGTTCATTCATTTTGAACTCAGTAATTCTTTAAAAAAATACCCTGAAAAATTTACCTTTTATTGACTGTAATAATGCTTGAATCTAACTCACTAGTAATGAATATTATATAATTATATCTTATAAAAAATCACAAAGTTATGACTTTTTTGTTTGCTTGTATATCTTATTGGTGGCTACCAACTTTTAAGGCAAGATGAATATATTGGAAGCGGTCACAGTAGATTATCCCCTCGCTCTAAGGAAGAGATCGTTCCATCAACTTAACCATTTGTCATTACTTTTCTTAAAAAAACAATATAAATCACTTATTAGTATATTTCAGGTACTTGGTACAAGTTTGTAAGGATAGGCTTGATCCACTTAATTATTAAGGAATTGATTAATAGTTTATTACATGGTGTGATGAACATGAACTGTGACTTTGAGAAAGTCTATCGCAAGTAAGAACAAAAAGGAGAATATTTGCCGTTTTGCCAATAAAAGGACACGTTTAGGAATACAATGGAGAAGTGTTTTCACGTAAGTCGAGACAAATATGTGAATAAGATTATTTCATTTTACAGAAAAACACTGCTAAACGAACTTTTAAGACTCCCAAAAGTGTTATCAAACATGCCCGCAAACGAACAATATAATACACTTACCACATAATACACATATATTATACCCTTTTATTAAGAAAGAAAAAAATTAGATTGCTTCATTCACATGTTCAGCCACATTTTAAGGCTCTTGAACCCAAAAGTCTCATTCTATATAAGGTTTGGGATGCCTTGTTTATAGAAGTGATGAAGACAACTTTTCATTCAGAGACTCCAGCTATAAAATAATTGTTCTGGCTCTATCCCCAGCATCTTATTATATATTCCATTACAGACTTGACTCATACAATACACAGTTCAATTATCTCAGATCTAAAATCCATCCAATGCCTAATGCACAACCCTTTCAATTTCATCTCATTATTTTCTTCTCCAGCCACGAATTAATTGACGAAATTAATCCCTCCTTGTATATAGATTACATGCAAATTCTCACACGCTCGCATTAGGATTCTAATTAATTCACACTAACATATCAAACTTGAAATAAAAGCTCACTTATATGTATAGCTCTTACATGCATATATCAGTATGGTCGTTCACCGATATAATTCCCTGGTGGATCGTAATTGCAAGTCATGAAGACATCTCCGTCGTCGCAAACAACCCTTGCGCAGCCGATCCTCCTGGTGGTCTTCCACACAATCTGAGTATAATGGCCACACATCTGGCCAGGCTCGCACGTGTTTGTGGCGTAAGTGTAATATTTCTCTTCGCCGGCCCACGCTCTGACGGCGTCCGTCGGAGTCCACGACGAGCCACTTCCCCAGTATATGTTCTCCCCCAGCTTGAAGTCGTCCTCCGGGAACGAGTGCTGCAACTTGCAGTCCAACCTCCTCTGTCCCGCCCACCACCTCGCGTACTTCTCCAGCTCGAAGTCCCACATCAAGGGAAACTCCCACTTTGATGCTCTCACGAGGTTGTGTGCGAATAAGAACTCTACGGACTCTGCTAAGCAACCCCAGCATAGTTGCTTTGAGATTCTGTATATGGTCTGGTTGTCCGGTTTTTTCTGCAGCTCTGATGAAGAAGAAGAAGGATTCAGTGAGAGGGTGACGGTGGAAGTGAGGGTGACAGAGAGAACGAAGAAGATAACCAAATGGGCTTTCGTGTCCGTGACAGACATTTAGGTTCACTCGTTGGTGCTGCTGCAAATTACTGCCACTAAAGTCTGAACTTTGAGGTGTCTAACCTTTTTATACAGGGAGGGTGGTACCTACCTATGGAGTTTATGGATCTAACAAGAATGTGGCCAATAATTGTCTTCCAAAACCAAAATTAAACCAACATATAATTATTTGCAGGTTCAAAAAATACCCCTCTCATCTTAAATATTAAGTTAATTAAAAATTTTATTTTTAAAATTTGATTTTTATAAATAATCTCTCCTTACAAATTTTGGAAGGTTTTCATCAAATAATAGTTTTAACGATAAAAGAGAGTAATTTAGAAAATAAATACACATTTTTTATAATTAAATGGTTTATTTGAAATGGATAATAAATGAAAGAGAGTAATTAATGGGATTGGCTTATAATATATTGCTAGTAAGTTGAACAGTGAAGATGTGTGAGAGGAGAAGGGTTTGCTTGCACGCGCAAGGCGTGGGAAGTGAATAGTGTTAAAGTGTGGTACGTGGTGATTTGTGCGGGAGAGTGACGAGGAGAGGGAGGTGGGAGAGAAGAGTTATATATACGCATGGCATATTGGGAAAGTACGAAAAATAATAATAAAGATGTTGGGGAAGAGGAACGTGGGAAAGAGGCGTCTCGTGAGTGTGCCCGTGAGTTATGTTTTTGCGGTTTTGCCCTCGTATTGCTGGGAAGTTTCAAACATCCTAAACCAATGGGGTAATTTTTTATTTTTAAACAAATGACAACAAGTTTACAAGTGTAAATAATTTGAGTGGATTCAAATATTAAAACTCAATGGGTGTAAAATAAAAATCTAACAAGCATTTACATATACCCCAAAAATTGAGTGGGGGCAATTGCCCACCCTCACTCTAACGTGGCTCCGCCACTGCATGGAACCTTCTAGAATTACACACATGGCTTTATGTGCCCACATCATTCCCTTCCTTTTACTAGAGACGAGCCCTTAATTAGGCTTCAAGATTACAAAAACTTATGCTAAGCATGCATGATCCAAATCAAGAAAATCTAAACAGCTAGTAATTAAGCAGGTTTAATAATACGACATGATTCTGAGGCATCTTATTGGCTAGTGAAGTAAGATAATCTATAGGCTTGTTTGGAACCTAGATTTCAAAACTTAGGTTATAAAACTTCAGTTTGAAATCTAGATTTTCTCTTTCATACTTTCTCTTTCCTACTTTTTTCTCTTTTCTCTTTTCTACTTTCTCTTTCTTACTTTCATCTTTCCTACCCACTTTTTTACCTCGGAATCCATAAAAACTATAACTTCCCAAACATAAATCACTTTTCAAAACCTAGATTTTACCTCGAAATCTGTGAAACTTAGGTTTTAAACCTGGATCCCAAACAAACCCATATCTATTACACCTTCCTTACATATGGGTCAGATATCTAGATCACATTCAGAGTGAATGATCGATTCTTCATTCAATGAATGTTTTTGACCGAGGTCAATTACTCTTACATGAATGGCCTCCAACGAATATGCTGACAAACTTGTAGGTATCTGATTATAGCATGGACTTCCATAGCAATTGAAGAAGTGTCCTAACTAACTTCAGTTGAAAATCTATATATACACCTAGTGCCTGTTTGGGAAGTCATTTTCCCAAACGGTGCACGTAAATTGAGACAAAACCATCTCGAAATCTGTAAAAACCATCTCGAAATTTATAAAAACCATCTTGAAATCCATAAAACCATCTCGAAATTCCCAAAATGCCTCAAAATCTGCAAAATCCATTTTCCCAACGGAGTTCCCAAACAAGCACCTAGTTGTCTTAGAATTTGTTTGGATGTTAGGTTGAAAATAACTTTTACAGATTTTGAAGCAAAACCTAGGTTTTGGAGAATAGATTTTGGAAAATAGCTTTTACAGATTCCGAGGTGAAACCTAAGTTTGAAAAGTGATTTATGTTTGGGAAGTTATTAGTTTTTACGGATTCCAAGGCAAAAAAGTGGGTAGGAAAGAGGAAAGTAAGAAAGAGAAAGAGAAAGAAAGTAGGAAAGAGAAAAGATGAAAAGGTAAGAAAGAGAAAAACTAGGTTTCAAACAGAGGTTTTGTAACCAAAATAGCTTTTGGAAAAAAAAATTTTGCTTGGACAAAACCTCGATTTTGAGGTAAAACCTAGGTTTTGAAACCAAACCTAGATTTTAAAAGTGGTTGTCAAACAAACCCTTAATCATCACCTACTAATCCATGTACTACCTCTGCAAGTAGCCTGCCTTTGCCGTTGAAAGAACCATCAACGCCTACCCATACAAAGGCCTGGTACTGTTGTTGGGGGATACCATTGAGTCTCTGCACAATTTGGTGTCAATGATTGGGTGCTAAACCACCCTAACTCCCAAACACAGTCCTGCCTCTTAAATTATGTGTCCGTTTGGGAAAGCGGTAGAGAAGTACTTTTACATAAATCGGGGTAAAATATATGAAGGAGATTATCTCGTTTTACAAAAAACACTGTTGAACGTGCTTTTAGGGGGTTGATAAGCTTTGCCAAACGGATACTATATCAAGAATTAATTTCTTTTACATACAATATTCCTCATGGTTCTAAAGCAAGCCTTTTTTTTGGTTACCTTGGTTCTCAAACACACTCACAGTTAGTGTTTTTTTAACTTCTATTAGCATTATAAACTATATTTTTCAATGTGATTTAAAACTTACAGGGTAAATACGTAAGTTTTGTGTTGACTGATATGAACATGCTTTTATAATGTTAATGCGAATAAGACTTTAAAATTTTACCCTTTAAAAACTTTTTCTTGTCGTTGCTATTGTTAAACTTTCAAAATTATCTCATTGAGTTTATACTCCTGCAATCAAGATTATATATTACATTTACACAGGACTCGCAGAGACATGACGGCATTTTCCTTCCTAGAGCCAGGAGGCCCAAGACTCTCAAACTCAAACACCATTTGAATCTTGAAAGTTACATACGTGTATATCGTTAAGTTAATTTATTTAAATAATTCAATATGCCTTTTATGGGCTTTGACCGTTTAAGTGTGAGATTTCGGGTTCGAATCCATGTGAATGCAGAAAATACATTGAGAGACTTATCTTAAATCAAACTCAAGAATGCTTGAATCTCACCCCGATCAATTAATCTAATATGACCAAATCATATATGATGTATTATTGGGTATTAAATATTTAAACATTGGTTTAGTGCATTATGAAGAACTAACCCTTTCTACTACGTTGAACCTCTAAATATTTTTTTGTTAAAGCACAAGCATTCTCCTAATGCAGGCAGTTTTGTTGGAATCAATACCAGACACTTAATGTATTTTGGTTTAGGATGGTGTTTAGATTAGTTTTTTTATGTGATTTTATGCAATTTAAGGTAAATATGTGAGATAAGTTTTATCTCAACTTGTGTGAAAATTTTTTGTTAATTGATTCTGCTTGTTTGACAGCAAATTAACTGATATAAACATTGGAGCTACCGTTTTCTGCTAAACCTAAGACTGAGTTGGTGGAAAGAAGGTAGGATTAGATAATTATTCGCTGATGGCTACCACATGAGATACATTATTGGGGCCACAAAATTAGGCATATCCACTGAGATTTCGGGCTTATTCGGCTTATCCCGTTTTTTTCCCCTGCCAACTATTTGGTAGCCCAAACATATTCCAACTGGACTAATTATCCAAAGTTGACCCAAAACTAAGAGGAATGGAGGATCAATGCGTAACGTCATTCTAGTAAAAAGGCTGGACTCACACACGATTTAATGACATGATACCTAACTCATGATCTACTATGACCTATACATATAGGTACTGAAGCTAGTTAAGCAAGTCATTTAAGTCTGACCGCACATGTGCATTGAAATTCTCTAGCCTATTTAAAAAAATCGTCCGGGTGCGTGCGTGTTGCAGAACGCAGGGTTCTTTTTGACATTTTAGTTACATCTCTCCTCAGATTATAACCCTTCCAATTAATCTAACTTTAATTGTTTACCGTGGATATACATATTTGATTAAATAGCTCCGCAAATAAAATTTATAGGGATGCATGACCAACCATCATTTGGAGTTGACTGATTACTATTATTGTAAGTGATTCTCTATTTTATTAAGCATATAGTATGAGTTTTATCAGGATATTGGGAGAGGAGTTTTAATTTAACTGCTTATATTGTGAAAAAAAGATAAATATATCTTGTTTGATTGTTTTGGATAAAATATCTTGTTTGATTTTTAATCTTTCAAAAATAACTTTTTTTTAGTCATTTGTACATTTCAAATGAAAAGTGAGGCAGTTTCTTTAAAAAAAAGTATATTTATATAATATAAAATAGGCAGAGATATAATGTTTTATGCTTATAAAGCCATGTTTCTATATGATAAGAATAAAAATATACTTATAACAGATGTCGAAACAGTAGAACCATGTGAAGCGTTTTAAGGTTGTCAAGAATTGCCACGTAAGGACTTGATCTCTGATCTTTTGTTGGTCTTGATCCATATCCAAATCAGATGGCCGTCATAATCCGTCGAAATTTTCAAAATGTAGAAAATCTATAATTGCCGTGATATTATAATATCATACAATTAGATAGTAATAATTGATAACTCCATTTTGGTTTGAGGGTAGGGGCCAAGGGAGGGGGTTATATTGCCTTTATCTGATTTAGTGTTTGTTTTGGAACTTCGTTTTTCTAACGTCACACGTAAGTCGAGATAAAACTATCTTAAAATTCGTAAAAACCATCTCGAAATCCATAAAAATTATTTTGAAATTCGTAAACCATTTAAAAATTCGTAAACTCATTTTTTCCAACAGAACTCATTTCTCCTAACAGAATTCCCACACACTTAGTAGAGTTGAGGATAGAATTCTGGCAAAAAAAAAAGAGTTGAGGGAGGATAGGGGATTTTTATTTGGTTTAAGAAAGTATTCATAATTACAATTTTACTATTTAATCTTTATATATCAATTTATATTTTTTAAATTCTATCACATTTAAATTAATTTAAATTTTACTTTAAAATAAAGTAATATTATAATATAAATATAATAAAATGATGTAATGATATTTGTATTATAGTTAATCAAATAAAATATTTTGAAAAACAATTAACAAATTTTATCTTTTAATCATAAAAAGATTTAGTTTATTCATTTTTTTTTGAGTATGAGTAATATTGCTCATTTTTTTTTTAAAACTACCAAACTAAAAGTCTGGAATGTGAAGAAGTGAGTTTGCTTTAAATTTGTGTAATGGATATTATTATTAAAGTATCACAATATATATAAAGATAAAATGCAAACTAAATTTAACTCCTCTCTCTGGAAACCTGCGTGAAAATTTTAACCATCCTTTTTGAAGTTCCAAAACTATATAAAGGAGGACTCATTTTTTCCTCCGGCATTCCTTCAAACCAAACAACTCTTGATCGGTCAGCCTATATAAAAAACACTGGGAATTAGTCGAGTGATCTATTCCCGAAATCGGAGTCTGTAAATCATTCTCGAATTAGTCGAGTGCTCTGTTCCTGAATTCGGAGTCTGTAAATCATTCTCGAATTATTCGAGTGCTCTGTTCTTGAAATCGGAGTCTGTAAGTCATTATCTTCATCATTCCCTGCTTTTTTCGATGAAAGCCCTCTCCTTCTTTTTCTTGATGATATGGAAACCTGTTTTCAGCTCTCATAACAATCCCATCATCGAATCAGCTCTCATAACAGTCTGGAATTGAGCTCATCGTATCTGTCTGTTTTATATTTGTTCACGGTTTAATGTTCTATTTTTATCTTTTGCGCAGCTATCAGCGTAAAGCCAGGATGATGAAAACTTTGAAACTGTTGTTGCTCCTTCTCTGTTTGCAAGTCTTATCTTATGCAGTGGTATGTGGCAGTGCTTCCCTTGTTAATAGTTACTTCTTTACTTGGATGTTCATTTTTTCTTACTGAATTTCCGGCAAGCAGATTTCTGCTCAGCCGCAGACTTGCCCTGCTGAGAACCTTGAAGGATGTAGCGATTCAGATGGTTGGGAAGGAGAATTTTTCCCCGGCATTCCCACGATTAAATATGAGGTAGATTTACTTATGGCTTGCTTATATTTTTTGGTGACCGATCTTCTGCCATAGTAGTCTAATTTAATTCTTCTAGAATTTTTTTCTCACTTACTGAAGATGGGAAGTGAAATAGAGGTTGATTGGCCCCAAGAGAACTAGACTTAAGAATAAAATGAGATTTATGGCTTTGTTATTATTATTATTATTATTGTTGTTGTTGTTGTTGTTAGTTTTTTGCCATGGAAAATGGCTTTCTTATTATTGATAATAGAGGGTTGTTTATCCATAGGATGCTCATCAATCTCCGTATCCTAACTAATTATATTTACAGAACATATCAGATATATAGAAAAATATTATAACCATTTAATTAATAAATTAATATTATTAGTAAAATAACGATTACACTCCCCTCAAGCGGGAGAATGGATATCTAACATTCCCAGCTTGTCAATGGCCGATGCAAAAGGTTGAACGCCTACGCGGAGTGGTATTAAGATAACTTAGGAGTACTTAGGAGTGGCACTGGTCACATGTTACTTTTAGGTATCAGAAATCTCGGTATCCTAAATAATTTTATATACAAAATATTATATCAGATATATAGAAAAATATCATAACCATCTAATTTATAAATTAATATTATCAGTAAAATAATGATGACAACAAATTATCTGAGGTGATATACATGATAGTTATTGTTTGTATTTATGTTTCTGTATTTAATTTCAGGGGCCTTCCAGCAAGAATCCACTCTCATTCAAATATTACAATGCAGAGGAGGAAATTCTTGGGAAGAAAATGAAGGTTGGTTTTTATTTCTATTCATTCTTATTTTCACTAAGATTTTGATCATACTCTTGCTGTTATCGCTTGACTGAATCTCCTTTTTGGAATTGTAGGATTGGTTCAGATTTAGTGTTGCATTTTGGCACACTTTCCGTGGAACAGGTAGTGACCCATTTGGTGCGCAAACCAAATTTTGGCCCTGGGAAGATGGTACCAATTCGTTAAATATGGCTAAAAGAAGAAGTAAGTTACTAGATGATTCTCACTTTGATATGCTTCACATTCATTCGATTTTTTATGTATGATAAGAGATTGATTTCTCTTAATTCACCCAGTGAGAGCTAACTTTGAATTCCTAAACAAGCTTGGAGTGGATTGGTGGTGCTTCCATGACAGGGATATAGCCCCCGATGGTAAAACTCTTGAGGTTAGCAACCTTTGATGATTGTCTATGTGACATACCGGAGGCAATGACATATGCTTTTTCAGTCCTATTTCTGAAAGTAGAATTCTCCAATTACTCTGCTATATTACTTAATGTTTTAATCTGCTTTTTGAGTCTTCCGGATTTGTACTGTTTGTCACAGGAATCTAATTCAAACTTAGATGAAGTGGTGGCCCTGGCCAGTAAACTCCAGAAAGAGGTATTTCCTGACATGATCGATCAAGTTAATGTGAATTAAATCCTACATGCATCATTGGTAGATAGATAAAGGACAACTCCCTTCTAATAACTACTTCCCAGGCTCAAATCATTGCATAAATTTATGTGAATTACGATTCGCCATTTCAAATGAGATTGTATATATTATTAATGAATTATTAATGAATCAGTGCTCTGTGCAATGCAGAAATTAATTGTTCATCAATATGGCTTTCAGTTTGCTAGTACAAGATCAAGTGTGTATTTCCTCCTTATGATGTTGATATGAGAAATTGGATATTTCTTGTAATAGTTATTACTTGTGTGGACATGATGTGCTGTGTGATAAAAGGAAATTATTATATGACTGGGACGTTATTAAAATATAGACTCTATCACAAAACTTCATATATTATATTGATCTTGCTCAAATCCTGTATTTCTTTTAGGTAAAAGACGCTTCTGAGCAAATTATGTTCAAATATGTATATTTCATTAGTCCCTAGCAAATGCAAAGTACCGTGTATGCTTGTGATAACTATTTTCCTCGTCCACACAGAATAACAAGAAGGTTTTATGGGGAACGGCTCAGTTGTTCATGCACCCCCCGTTATATGCATGGTGCTGCAACCAGGTAACTCATATATGGCCTGACTTGTATGGTTCTTATTCACGGACTTGTGGCTCACAAAATGGATTGCCTTGCAGCTCCGAATTGGGAGTGTATGCATATGCTGCTGCTCAAGTGAAGAAGGCAATGGAGGTACCTTTCTGTGTTTCCATATATGAGTGCCATTGTTATTTCAAAACCAACTTTATAGTACTGATATGTATACATGTTGTAGGTCACACATTACTTGGGGGGAGAAAATTATGTCTTTTGGGGTGGCCGTGAAGGTTATCAATCTCTCTTGAACACAGACATGGAACGGGAGCTTAATCATCTGGTGTGTCACCAACTATCTGTAAACTATTGTCATTGGATATTCTCTTTTCCTTGAATTTGGTTGTCAAGAAAACAAAATCAGGATTGCTTCAAGTAAAGGTCATTGGAAATGAATAACTGAGACGTTGCTTAGTGAAAGTTAAAACAGAAAATAATCAGATATAAAGAGAAGTTGTAGAAAGGGAAAAAGAATTCATATGGTACCAAACCGGGCAATGTTTGGGGAAATGGAATTTGTTGACTCTGCAAGATGCTTAATCTCTTGCAAGTCATGTCCATTCCTAGTGGGCCATATCTAATGAACTGACTTACTTTCAGGCTGCTTTTGATATTTAATATGTATGGATGGATGCCTATGCCAAGCGTTGAATAGCTTGTCTCTAATAAGTTGCATATTGTTGTCTGTTAATTTATCTGCTTACAGGCCAGGTTTCTTGAAGCTGCTGCTGCCTATAAAAAGAAGATCGGATTTAACGGTAATTTGTTTGAAATTTCCGGCCAATAATTTAGCAGCTTGACTGTTGGATACCATTATAACAATAGGACGTACAGCTAATAATCCAGTTAGCAATTAAATATTTAAAGCTACTCATCTTTAATTTTACGTATTATACTCAATTTTTGTGGGATTTTTCATGTTTGTTTTACTTCTCCTTCCCCCCTGTGTTCTTTTCAGAGTAAGTTTCCTTATGCGTTTGTTTCTCTTATCTGATTTCAGGGACACTTCTGATTGAACCCAAGCCACAAGAACCTACAAAACATCAGTAAGTTTCTTCCTTGTCTATCATTAAATCGGGAATTTTCTTCCATCTTAACTAAATTACAACATTGTAATCCTTTAGATATGATTGGGATGCTGCAACCACTGCCAATTTCTTGCGGAAATATGTACTTCCCGGTAAGTTTCATTAGTCTCCTCATTTCACTGGCTTTTACTCAAGAACCCAAAGTTGGATCCTCAAATTTTCCATGATAAATTTGATGTTTACTTGTAGGCTGTATATATTGATGTCCTTAAATAAAGTGATGATATTATTTTCTTAACCGTTTCCTGCTATATTTCATCACGTGTGATCTAGATGCTCTAGTTTCCAGCTTTGTAGTGCTTAGTAACTTGTCCTTGATATGGTCGTTGCTTGTAAATTTATTCTCTCACTACTGCCGAGCTAATGACCAAACCGGCCTTCTTTCAAAAATGCTGAGACGGTTTGTTCCATCATTTCTTTAGCTGATACTTGTTAGAAGCAATAGAGAACCAACCAGGGTTTTGTATGTACTGACTAATTGCTCAAGCCAAGCTAACAAAACTAGGGTTAAAGCATGAGACTCTTGTATTATAATTAAAATATTCTTCATGTCTTGTGTCGAGAACTATATTAACCTACTTATATTCATCTGATCTGATTCCTTTTTATTCTGTAGGAGAATTCAAACTGAACATAGAGTGCAACCATGCAACCCTGTCTGGTCACAGGTAAATCAAACTCTGAATTATTGTAGGTTCTTGATTGTATTTTCTATTTTCAGTATGATAATCATTACTGAAACTGTGAACTTGTCTGTAATCCTCTAATCCCTGCTAACATCAAAGCTGTCATCACGAGCTTGAAACTGCAAGAATCAATGGTTTGTTGGGAAACATTGATGCAAATACTGGTGATCCTCAAGTTGGTATGTATGTTCCTTTTTCACTCCGTAAAGTTCTATTTACTAGTACATTACCACAGAACTTCATTTCGTGCCATCATAACCCTTGAGATAGGAAGTTGTGATTTGAAGCCTTTCTACTGCAGGTTGGGACACGGATCAGTTTTTGACAGATATTGGAGAGGCCACAATGGTTATGCTCAGTGTGATTAAGAATGTATGAAACATGTCTCTTGCATAGTGATTTGCAATAAAATTAGAAATTCAAGTTCATTTGCCTTGATTCTTGTCTGTTTTATGTTTTCTAGGGAGGACTTGCACCAGGTGGATTCAACTTCGATGCAAAACTGTGAGTGGTCTACTTTCTTTGGCAGGATGAAGGTTTTTTTTTTCTTGTGGGGTTATTCGCATCTGACATAACTGTGGTACAAAATTTATTCATTATCTTTCTAAATTTCTGTACGAAACAATATTTAGGCGGAGAGAGAGCACAGATGTTGAAGACTTGTTCATTGCCCATATTGTTGGAATGGATACCATGGCACGTGGCCTCCTGAATGCTGCCAAGTTAATTGAGGTAATTTAGTGTAGACCCCTTGTAACAATTTAGATTTGTGGTGTGTGGAATATTCTTTTGGAAGTTTCACATTTATAATATATTTAGTGAAACTAAATGTTATCCTTATTTCAAAAAAAGGATGGTTCTCTGGCCGAGCTTGTACGCAAGCGATATCAGAGTTTTGACACTGAACTAGGGGCTCAAGTAGAGGTAACTTCCTTTCCATCCCCTCATTTTTGCCACTTCTTTCCATTGAATGCTCCTCCTTCTTAATGGTTGAACTTGTTGCAATAGGTTGGTAAAGCTGACTTTGAAACGCTTGAGAAGAAATTCAAAGAAATGGGTGAACCAAAGGTTCCTTCTGCTAAACAGGTACCGCACATGCTACGTGCTTCTTGTTTTTATTTTTTTGCTGAAGAGGGGGAAGTCAGAGTGGTGTATCTATCTATCTATCTATCTGTTTGTTTGGGTGAAATTCGCCGTAAAATTTATTGTCTCATGCATAGTAATTAATTGGCATAAATTTAATACGTGTTTGTGCAATGTTTTGCAGGAGCTAGCAGAGATGATCTTTCAGTCTGCTCTGTAGGAAGCAGCATCGTTTCTATTTTAATAAATCGTTTGTTTAGTGATAATTCAGATTTATAGCTTTCCTAGTTCCTTCCTTTTGCACTGGCCATGTTGATAAGTTTATGAACAAATTGACTTGTTAATGCTTGGTTCTTTCTAAGGGTTGGATTTCTTTTTGTCGGTAGTCAATTAAAAAAGTATTTTCACTTAAGTTGAAATAAAATTCTTATCACATGCTTACCTCTGTTTACGTAAAATCATTTAAAATAGTTAATTTAAACATCTCTAAATAACGCGATGCACGCGCATAACTTATTTGTAATTTTAAAATAGATTTTGTATTTATTGGCAAAAAATTATTTTTTCTTTTTTTCTTTTTGCCTCCAATTATATCACACATCCTAAACCAGAAAAAAAGTTCCTAGTTACAACCTAAACTAGAAAAAAATAGTTCCTAGATACAACCTATAAGTAAACAGATCACTATATCAGATGCATTATTTAGATACATGCCAACTACATCTCATTATCCCATGCCTTCCTTCAAACCCATTTCCTCATGCCCCATCCGACTCAGCTCTTCCTTCTCCATTCCAGAATTATTTTCCATCTTGGCATCAGCATCTAGAATCCAACAGAACAGGGATGGTGATGTCTGCACCTATCTAATCGGACACACCCCCTTATTACAGTTCATAACTATCCAGTCAGCTGCCATATTACTCTTTCTTGCTATCAGAGTAATTTCCACATTCGATGCCTCAACTAAGAAATAAATAACCTCCTGCATTTCCCATCTTCCTTTCCAATCAATTCCCTCTGTTGATTTAATCTTCCAGCATCAATACACTTCAGCGCAATGAACTTCAACCACTTGTATAACCCATTTGGTTTAATTACATGAAAGATGATTCCATATAATCGTAATGCATTCTATTGATTATATTGTTTGGTTGACATAATAATGTAATTGAAAATAATCCAAATTACAATGGATTACATCAAATCCAGTAATCCCATTACATAACTTTTGCTTTGTAATCCGGATTACATTTTGTATAAATTAACATATATGTACGTGTATTTTTCATAGATTAATATTTAGACATTTATATATTTCATTTTTAATCTTAATAGAATTAAAAATTTATTTCACATCTTTCTTATTTTTATAGATAAAATATAAATTTTATTTCATGATTCATTGATAACATATTAAATAAATACTACGTGACCATTATTCTATTACGTTACATTCCATTATATTCTTATAAACAAAGTGAACCAAATGTGCTATTATTATTTTTTTTTTGTATAAACCATCCGGTATCCTGGGGTATCCTGGGTTCATTGCCCGCCCCAGATTAATCCGGACCCCCCGCGAGGAGACCTTACTGTGGTAGCGAGGTACCGATGGGACAACCTCTTTGAGGTTGCATTAATTATCGCGGTTGTCATTCTCTATGGTTTGAACCCTCGCCTTGAGGAATGCTGGTAGTAGCCCTTACCAATTCTACCAAACGCCCATCAAAACCAAATGTGCTATTAGTTTACAAATGTTGTGGGCAAGTAGTTTATTGGGTTATACCCCAACTCATACCAGTAGTAATTTTTCAATTATTGAGAGATTTGGGTCAAGCCCAGACTCATGGCCCACAATGCACATGCAAGTGATGACTATTCCCGAACGCATCGGGGAATTCAGCATCCTGCCTGGTTCCCTCTAATTCCGTTGATTCCATTTCCTGCTTTCTCCATTTTTGTTTTACTTTTCCTCTGAGAGATATAAGCTAAAGCTTCACAGCCTCAACTTTTCTATCTTCCATCTTGCTTCTCCTCTCGCAATTCAATCGCAGACGCTCTCCTTTTCCTTCAGGCACGCGAATTCTCCCTCACTTGTAGCTGTAAGCTGTTCAGAATCATAGTCACAGTGACATTGATCACTCTTCGTGGTTTTGCAGGGAGCATCAGGGCTCTGCTTTAGGATCTGATCTGTTTTTCTGGCGAAAAGCTAGTGTATGTTTTTCTATTGAATTGAATGCTGTTCATGCACTAACAACATTCTGCCCGTCCCTCTGCGGAATCCGAACATGGGTTTGGTGTTTACGAAAATATTCTCTTCCCTATTCGGTGGCAAGGAAGCTCGAATCCTTGTTCTTGGTCTCGACAATGCGGGGAAAACAACTATTCTGTGTATGCATCTGAGCTCTGTGCTTGTCCACCATGAGTGAATTTTGATTTGATAATTTTCTTTTTGGTAATTGATACGTGGTTGTTTATGTCCTACTTTTTTAGATCGGCTTCAGATGGGCGAAGTTGTCTCCACTATTCCAAGTTGGTACTCTTTCATTTTAGATTTGGACGAATCATGCTTTCGATTTGAGTAATTGGTCTGTCTACATTGTTTGTCAGCCACAGAGCAGATGTTTTAATTTTGAATTTTTATTTTAGCGTGGTAGGTCATCCTGTTATTTTTCTGGGAACTCATTCTGTTAAAACTAAATCATTCTACTGAACAGATATGAAGGATACGTGGATCCTCATATATCTTGGTCCACGATGTAGAAAATAAGAATTAGAATGCAGACAATTTGTATATATATGCTATTAGACAATTCCATATGCGCAGTTAGTTACTGACAGTTTTGTTCATGTTATTTGATGCAGCAATTGGGTTTAATGTTGAAACAGTGCAATATAACAACATTAAATTTCAAGTCTGGGATTTAGGTAAGGACTTAAGCAACTTGTTTACCTGACATAGGTGGTATATGTTTTCATTGGATTTATAATAACAATGTCCTGGAGATTTTAAGCTTGTATATAGTTTGATAGCATAGAATCCTAAAAATAATTAACCGTTTGGCATTCCTGTGTCCATCCAAGCAGTGATCAGAAATTGAACCTTTTCACATATGCATCGTGATAGCTGAGATTAAACCAAGAACCTTTTCACATATGCATCGTGAAATATAGATGACTGACGAATTAAACGCTTATAGTATTAAGGCTAGATATTAGATAATATTAATACAGCACATAAAAATATCAGGAGATGACATTTCGTCTTCTTTTGACCTTTTGTCCATTTCTCCATTGCATTGTTAAATGTTCACGAAAATCAGGTAGGTTAAAAATAAATGGAAAACCTTGGAATGATCTTGTCTTGTTTCAGGTTGACAGAAATCAAGTAGGCTAAGAAGACTTAGAGAACCTAGCAATAATTTTGTCTTGTTTCATGTTTGTCCATTTTTATTCTTTTCCAGTTTCTATTTCTTGTAGGAAATAAATACACCACCTCAGACAACTATAGGACTCCTTTGGTTTCATCTAAGTTTATTGGTCTCAATATAAGCTTATAATTTCATGAGTATTGGCATGCATTTGTATATAAGAGGAATTGTTTCTTATTCTGACGGCTTGCTTTTCTTGAAACAGGTGGGCAAACAAGTATCAGGTGAGTCTTTTGGATTCTGTTTTGATTCATTGAGATTACAGGAGATATCATGTTTCGCACTATCCTTCTATTCCCCTCGTTTCCTTCAATTTTAGCATTGTTGTTAATTTAATAAATGAGTTATCTGATCTGATCTTCCTCAACTGAGGCTTATACTCGCATGCTTGACCATATCATTAACAAAAGTGACTAATCAAAATATATATATTTAAGTGAACGAAAAAAAGATAATTGAAAAGCAAAATAATGAGAGGATGGGTAGGTTATGGACATGACAACATTGAAAATGGGTCTATGAATAAAGTTTTGATCAAACTTAGTGAAATCATTGTGTTGAAATTATGGTGCTCACAACTTGTAAAGATTGCCATATAATTAAGTCTGAACATTAACTAGAATTTTTGTGTTATTTAAGGTAGATTCCACCTGATCTAAATGGATGCATGATCATATATGAAATTTTTTTTTAATATCTAGGCTATGTTGCTTTGGCCCATGATTTGTTGAAAATAAACTTTCGATTGGAATCATGAGCTCATCTTTATATTTTGGTTTTTCATCCGTAGGCCATATTGGAGGTGTTACTTTCCTAATACTCAAGCAATCATCTATGTTGTTGATTCAAGTGACGTTGACAGGCTTGTGATAGCTAAGGAAGAGTTTCATGCTATTCTGGAGGTATGGTATTCATTGTTAAAATCTTGAGATATATACAATGTTTTATATGATATGAACCCACGGCTAAGAAATGAGTGCTTGGGCTATTTCTGTAGAATGTGTTGGCTATTTGTGTAACTGAGTAATTTGATAGTGCCACTAGCATACTTGTCGGTGCCCAATAGCCATTTTCAATTTCTGTTATTTAAGCTTCATATATCTGCCTTAATGCATACTTTATTTGTGAAAGTAATATCATATTAATATCGAATAATCTCTAGTTTTTCCCTCATGCTTGACATATACTCTTGGATCAACACGTTTTATTTCCTGTTCATCTTTGCCAATTTACATTATGATTGCAATTCTAAGGCTACTGAAAAATTTGACCATATTACTTTTGCTTAAACTTCTCATCAGGAGGAAGAGCTTAAAGGTGCGGTTGTTCTCATTTTTGCAAATAAACAGGTTAGTTAATTATTGTGTGTGGTTCTCATTGTCAGGGGGAGGAAATGGTACCCGGGGGGGGGGGGGGACCTTGCGAATAATACGAATGATTATATGAGAGAGTACAAAAGATCTTAATCTGCTGGATGTCTTTGCTGTATGACATTGTACAAAAGAAAAAAATATTGTTCAAGAGGATGGATGCAAATATATATATATTCAGAAGTGATTATGCAGGACCTCCCAGGTGCCCTTGATGATGCCGCAGTGACAGAGACTTTAGAACTACACAAGATTAAAAATCGCCAATGGGCTATTTTTAAAACTTCTGCCATAAAAGGAGAAGGAATTTTTGAGGGGCTGGACTGGTGAGTCAAATAAGTATGAAAACCTATTTTTTTACAAATCCTAAGTTCCATGCTGTTGACAGACTTGGTGCATTGTTCTTGCAACCATCAGCTTTCATGGTGTCCAATGTTAGTAATGAGCTTTCTGTGGTTGTAGGTTGAGTAACACGCTCCAATCCGGAGGTGGCTAGGGTTGGCACCATGTCGGCTCCATAGATGAGATGCTTCATCCAACCAATGTAAAACGACGGCTGACATACTTTCTAGTTTCTATGACTCACATTAGCATCATGAATGATATATTTACAAGATGTTTTTATTCGTTTCTCATATAGATGTATATCTTTCTCTCTGACTTGTTATAGATGATGAGCTCTGGTCACTTTGTTGTCATACTGATGAGCCGCATTTTTCTTGGGCCTCTATATTAGCCCTCTCTCATTCTATCCTTTTACACAAGGAAAATGTTTCTTGATCTAAACTGATTGAATAATGGATTTAAGATCATGTTAATTTTGCAAGGAATTGGTTGATGGCGTCAAGAGATAGGTACGTGGGATTTAACAAGATTGTCTCACTTAAATCATGGCATCGATATTTGGAACTGGCTTTGGCGCTCATCACCGCAGGAAGATTTACATTGTACAAATATAGTTACCGTTCAAATTTAAATTTTTTTAAAAAAAATCTTTCTTTAAAAAAACTGAGATTATCAAAACTCATGCCATGGCTTCTCCAATATTTGAATAAATGTGAACATAATAAATATTTTAAATCATTACAATGATAATGATAGAAGCCCGGAGCATGAAGATTTAGATTAATATTTTTTTTTTTGATATAAAAAATTTTAGGCAGGGGGTTGGGCTCACCCACAAACCAAGGGCAGGGCGAAATCTCCTTTCTTCTTAGGTCATACCAATGTTGGGCAGGGTGAGCCGTCAATTACCCTCATGCGTTTACCTAAGCACTCAGGAGCTAGGATGCCTCCCCAAGCATCGCGACTGGAGCCACAACAAAGTGACCTTTCCCGGTATTGAACCCTCTCCCTTTGGTGAGAGTGTCCAATACCTTCACCAGTTGAACCCACGGACGATGGGTGATTTAGATTAATATTTCATAAACCGAAGGAGTGACTAAATTGCATCTATCATATATATTTTTTGTTTTGATACAATTGCATCTATCACATTGTATTGGAAGAATATTCTTTTTTTTTGGGCCTCTAATGAAATAAGATTAAAAATAAGGAATTATTCGCTACAATCTCCAGTTGGGCTTTCTACAATTACCCAATAAAAGAGTTGGGCTCTCTACATAGAACAGGAAGGGTTGGGGATTGGGCCGAGTCAATTTTTTTAAAAAAATCCGGTTAATTTTAGTTTTATGTGGGTTTTTTGAGTCAAGCAGTTCAAACGGATGACAGGATGAGTAATGTGAGAACACAAGAATAAAGACATTAATGTTTAAAGTGTTATAGTATAAGTGTTAATGTTCATAAAACTCTTTAAATTCTTTTTAGATTCTCTCCCTCAAAATATCAAATTCCATAACATCCTTAATGAATTGCTTAAGGGGAGTTTTTAATAATTATTGCCATTACTTTATCCTTTATAGATTGTAGTCGTAGCATTAGACTTTAAAAGTTGGAGATTTATAAATAAAAGTCATGTACAAAATATTTGAATTTTAAAATTTATATAAAGATTTGTTATCATAATAACTTTGTTATTTCATTAATAAATCTCACAATTATAAATTTTGACAAGTTATTTGTATAAAAATATTTTTAATGTTTCATGTGCTATTTCTTGAACAACGTCTTCAAGTTACATTGTTAACCATTTTTGTGCATGATTAATATTTAAACCCTTATTATATATTTATCTCGTAAATTGTAGATTACATTACAAAAATTAACTTTTACAAGTTAATCTAAATAGGCACAATCATGAGTTGGATATTCCGATGCTGTGTAATGCATGACCCATTTTCTAATGTATGAAAAAAAATAGCTATATACATTCCTAGAGATAGAACAAAATTCTTCAGTCTTCAACTCAGTCCATCATTATCTAATTTCCAATATTATTCTTGGATTTCTCCGTTTATATATATATATATATATAATGGTTCCTCATTGTCAGAAAAATAAATTGATGATGATGAAAAATATTACTTCGAAAGAAAGAAATTACAAATAATTAGAACTAGTGAACAATTAATATTCCTATCTAGAATCTTCACATATATTTTCCTATATTGATTTGTATTATTTTATACAGCTAAAGGATATAAATAAAAGACATACAACATACACACACCAATTTACACCTTTTCTTGAATAAAATGTGTTTACTATCATACTCTCTACCCTATGACATCAACCTGATAAATACACACACACACACACAAAAACACTTATCTCACTGTGTCATTTAGATATTACCACTAAAATGCATGCTAATTTTTTTTATGACAATCAGGTTAATTAATTTGAAATTTCACTTTATTATACTATTATAAAATTTTGGTTTTCATATATTATTTTTTTACCAAATTTATAAGTGGTGGTTAGATTAAGTGGAAGGAACTCAAGTTCTTTTAAACAAAATTGAGAGTTGCAAAAAAAGATACATTAGAACAGTAGCTATTTAATTGAACTCAATGCTCGATCTAGATTGATTGTGTTGAATCCTAGATAAATATACTAAAAAATTGACCTGATTGTGCAAAAATTGAGCTATTTTGTGTTGAATCCTGATTGTGCAAAAAAAAAAAGAAAGATACATTAGAACAGGAGCTATTTAATTGAACTCAATGTTGATCTAGATTGATACGTAAAATGAGTTTTTTTAATTTTTTTTGCCAACAAAAAAAGAAGTTTTTTGAATCATACAATGTTTTCATTTTCGCCAAACAGCAAAAGGTGTTTCTTTCACATGAAAATTCCTTCCTTGTCAATTGCCATCACTCGTTAAAAAGAGGTTTTAATTATGAAAATCTCTTGAGTATCAATTGCTTTCCCATTGCGTCCAAGCAACAAATAGTCCTCCTTTTACATGAAAGTCCCTTGTCAATTGCCATTTCTTCATTTGGTGATCTCTCTGTCTCTTTAGATTATACTACATTTGGTCTTTAATATAATATTTACTTAATTTTTTAGGAAAGATTAAAAAGGCTAATTAACACATATTTATTGTTTATCACCAAACAAATTTGTTTAATTTATAAACTGATATGCAATTTAATGATACACATATGCCTTGTTTGGTAGGGTGGAAATGAGAGTATGGAATTGGAATTGGAATTGGAATTTAATTCCATGAGGTTGACATGTTTGGTTTGATGGAATTGTAAATCCATGTGAAATTCAATTCCACCAAAACACCCCTTTTCAATTCCACACCTCAACCTATGGAATTCATCTCAATTCCATGAAGCCCACATATTTTGGACAAAAATACTCTTCTGGAGCTAAGTTTATAATTTGATCAAGGGTAAAATAGTCTTTTTGGTTACATTTCCAAAAAAATCACCATTCAAACAAAAAACAAAAACATGGATTCCATCCTCACTTCCATGACATAAACGTCCTTTTAAAACTTATTTCCATATCCATTTCCACCTCTATATCCATCTCCATATCCATTTCCATTTCCATCAAAATCAATTCCATCATACCAAATGGGGCAATAATTATTTTAGAATATATGTTATAATTAGATAATTTATTCGGCAGCTTTTACAATCTCCTAAAAAAGCTTAATCGACTTTTGTATTAAAGACCAAGAATAGTATTGATACATTATTTGACATTAATATTACTTTTAATAACGCCAATAATTTTATATCCCAGTTTCCTTTTTAATTTTTGCTATTATTTTAAAAATATGAAAACCCTTTTGAGAACAATATCTGGCGTAATTAAGTTTTAACAATAGCATGTTCTATTGGGATATGATAAGAGTGTGCACAGATTTAACTCTATTGTTTGCTATGACGTTACAAAATCATGTTTACGGAAGTATAGATAAATCTACTCTAACATATTTACCTCAAATAACGTAAATTAAGTTAGAAAAATAGTTTCTATTATTAATTCAAACATGTATATATCATAATTTTTTTTGTTTGCAAATGTCTGGTGATGAGGAACTTGATTGTTTCTGTAATTCCTTTTCTGATGATTAATTAATAAACTGTTCTTGCCTCGTCCCATGAGCGCCTTTGAATTGAAAGCACTGTATATAACAAAAAGAAACCTTCAATCCCAAAATCACACAAGGCCGACAACTTCAGAAAGTGATATATATATAAACACACCCAAAAAAAAATTACATGAGTCTGACGTTGGGGGCTCATAAAAAATCAAAATAATGTGCCTATATCATGCTCAGATAAAGCTTATGGAAGTGCTTATACATCATTCATCAATAAAATCTTTATATCGGTAGCGAAATTTGAACTCAGTTTGACAAATTACAAGTTAACTCATCATCAAATCCATCAACATTTGTTCACAAAGGAGCGATCTATTGATAGTCATGTGTCTTTCTCACTACATATTTAGGGCACCCCCACACGCTGCTGCACCAGGGAGTACATAATTCTTACTTTTAATCCCCACGTACTTCTTTTCCAATCTCAAATTCAAACATTTCCTAATTTAATTAATTTACCCATTTGGGACATTAATTGACCATTAAATCTTACCAACAACCCCAAAGTCTCAGCTTAAAGCTGTACTTAAAAATACCCACTTGACTTCAAACATCAAACTAAGTTGACTAAACTTCAGTAAGCATAACTAAACAATGAAATCACAATTCAATAAGTGAAATCATCATATATCCCACTTCAACCAGCCTCTTTCACACAAATCCTAACTCTAAATCATGATCTAGTATTCATGTATCAGAGTAAAACTTCACCTATTGAACACTAAATCTATTCCCATAAACTCATTTAAACACAAATCAATCATCGATGCTGAAATTCAAAATCTACACAAACCCTAACTTCAAAGGGTCAAATCAAAGTTAAGGTATATATCAATTATCAAGGGATTAATTACGAAGCTTGAAAATCCAAACCATAGAAAAGTCCCAAGTTTTCTCCGAAAATCCTTTCGTTTCTATAAAATTACACAAACCAAAATGCATTTATAATGACATATACTCCCACGTGGCCCTAATTCGTTCTGCCTTTTCCTACACTACGTATATCCTAATAGCCTTATACCCGGACCTAGGTAATATTTGACTAATTTTATCCTATTTTCACTCTATTTAAACTGAATCCTATTCCCTGATTCATCCCACAATCATATCCACATGTTTCAAGTCCTAGAAAACAAAAAAACAATGATATTACAATGAACTTTTTGATATTTACAATTTCGAGAATTTGAAGTGGAGATTAAATTAAGTGTGTCACAATTATTTATTTCCAAATCAAATAGTCTCATGTGATTAGGTAAAATTAGGCA
Organism: Vachellia pachyceras; assembly: GCA_025593235.1. Taxonomy (NCBI): domain Eukaryota; kingdom Viridiplantae; phylum Streptophyta; class Magnoliopsida; order Fabales; family Fabaceae; genus Vachellia; species Vachellia pachyceras. The sequence continues at coordinate 963 of JANTPZ010090435.1, read as the reverse complement.
ATCATTTAATATGTAAAATCATCAAATAAACATAATGCACATGATGAATCCCAAAAATATGTATTTGTTTAGGTCCATAAGGTTGGGTGCTTAGGATCGTCATCAACGGGCCCGTTTGGGAACGTATTACAGAAGTACTTTTACGCAAATTGAGGTAAATATATGCAAAGAAAATTATCTCGTTTTACGAAAAAATACTATTAAACGTGCGTTTGGATTCTCCATAATCGTAGCCAAACACACTTAATATATTGTATTGAGTGCATGGAATGGGTGTAACGTACGGCAATGGCAAAGAGCCCAACTTTCGTTTTAGCATGATCGTTATTATATTTATTTTTCTTTCGTGCGTTTGAATTATCTCACTCATCATTATCTTTCAATCCGTGTCAGATGAACTGATTAATAATTGCTTAAGACCACTTATAATAATAAAACGAAAGTAACAAAAAAAAAAAAGGCATTTCTATACAGCTATCGTTTTGAGGGTCATAAAGAATTGCGACCGGTGATATTTCCATAGAAAATGTAGTATGAGAATATATTAACACATGGTTCTAAAAAAAACACAGGTATGATCTCAAGGACCCTACATGAATCGTGCCAAAGATAAGTGGTTTAAATATAGACACTTCATGAATATATTCGATCATCTATGCTTCTTCTAACCTTAAGTATGACTGAGATTTTTGAAGAGGTAATTTTATTTTTGAAACTGTATTATTGATGTTTTGTAGAATTAATGCTTTAGTTGGCTTTAAATTTGTAGGTGTTCGAAAAGAGTAGTGAGTTCATTTGAATTGTAGTGATTGTTTGTGTTTTTGTGCAATAAACCAAAATTAGCTTCGTAGGATGATAATGTTATTAGTTGAAATTGTTTCTTAGTTATGCGCATTATGTAACTAGGACTTGTGTTTTAATTGGATTGTAACCCAAACAAACTGAGCAATTTTTAATTGGACT
>JANTPZ010090434.1:0-27441 GCA_025593235.1 Vachellia pachyceras | reverse complement strand
AAAATTATTTCTTTTCACAATCTCCATGCATGAAATCACAGTAATAAAACATCTTGAGATAATACTATAATATTTCAACTTTTGCAATAATCAATATCTCCAATTTCCTTTCAATTCCATACACGAATATCGAACAAAGAAATTGGGAAATAATAAATAAATAACATTAATAAAATCAATAAATCTTACTATTCACAATATCAATAAGAAAATTAAATAATTCCAATAAACTTTCCCTACGGAAATCATGTTTAAAATATGACAATTAAATCAAAATATATCAAACTTTATAAAATATAATGGGACACTATTCACTCATCTTTATACTATCTATGTATAACCTTTCTCTATCCTTCAGCTTCCAACTCTTCTTCTTCTTCCTTTCTTAACAATATGTACAATATTTAATCAGCACCAATAATACTTCTGAATTTATAACCAACTTTAAAAAATCATAACTTATTCCATAAAACCTCGAATGTAGTGATTCAAGTGTCCATTTAAAGCTCTCTACATCATCTTTCAAAGAAAATTACCATTCACAAATTATCATCAACCCAGATTCCAAAATTAGTGCTCCAAAGTTCTACTTACTTGATAACTTTTCCATATTTCTAGATTTCAAGCCAAATTTCATGGTCAACAAAGACCATTTGACCAGTTTAAAAAGCTACACAAAGTCAGTTGTGACATCAGAAAATTGTTTCCCTAGTTTTCTGAAATAATTTGAAAAATTCATAACTTACATTCTACTCATCCAAATACTATGTTCTACAACTTATTTTAAAGATTGACATATGCAATAAATGCTCACCAAATTTCATAGGCAAAGGAAGTCATTTGCCTTTGTTTTAGCTTAAACAAATTAAGCAACTCCAATCAGTAACTTAATTCCTTTAAGTCACTTGATTCTTTACTAACCTCACGAATTAGATTTTATTTCAATGATTCAAATTCTAAAATTGCCCACATCTATATAATACACCCCCTTTTATTGCATAAACAATTGGTTCACTCAAAATGGTTTCCAACTGTAAATCCACAAACATTCATTATCATGCCATTACTTATCCCTTGAATCATTTAAGGCCTCTTACCATCTAGAGGTCCATTGTTTTATTTCCATAGTTGCTATCTTATAGCAAACAAAACAACTTAAATCAGTTTCTTGACTCACCAAACATATTTTTAATTATACTTAAAATCATCTGCTTAGCATTTACTTACTCATAAATACATAAGCTTATACAGCAAACTCCTTTCCTAATTACATTGTGCTAATTTCAGCTTCAAAAACCATGTTTAGCTCTTTCTATAGACTTACTAAGCATGAATTAATCTTTCAAATGGTTTATACAATACTTGCATACCTTCAAACTGAAAGCTTTTTCTTCAAAATCACCTCTTCACACCAATATCAATGATACTAATCTCATACAAAATCCTTCAGCTTGCACATACACATATATACCTTCACACACCCAAACAAACATGTGTGTGTACTTATCATTGAAGCTCCAAACAGATATCTTTTTTTAACACAAATAAAGGAGCAAATATACATACACATAATCAACCACATAGTGTACTTCTACTCTTTTCCAAAATCCCAGAACCAGTGGCTTTTTTTATAAACTTAAGTCCCCCTTTTTTTCCATCTTCCAAATGATGCTAAAATCATCTACCATTTAATTTCACTGTGACTTTTGAGCATCGATATCATCCTCACACTCACACGTTCGTTGCTTCCAGTCTTTGATTTACCATTATTAAAAATCTCTTTTGAACCAGCAATAACCAACACAAAAGTAACTATTTACCACACCACATGACAACTCAAGCTCTTATTGGACAACTGAAAAATTAGGAGGATGAAAAGATAACATATTGCTTACAGAATGAAAAGAGGAGCAGAGGAAGGGAACACCACAGCAGTGCTTTCTCGAAGGGGAAGAAAGACAACGATGACGCACCACCAATGACGGCAAGAAGACGCTCTCCTCCGGTGAACATCGCACCACCAACCTTGATCGCTTCTGCTCTCTTTCGCCTCTCGCCTGCGTCTCTGATGTTGAAGAGGAAGGAGAATGAATAAGAAATGAGGCAAAAGCAATATGGCGGTGGATTATCGTGTGGAGGTAAATTGACCATTTTACCCTCCCACACTTTTCCTTTATGAAATTAGTCCTTTTCGCTTTTTTTTGCTGGGTATTACATGGGCGGAGGGTGAATAATGGCCTCTCCACCAAGGCTTGGTGGGACTTGTGGACAAACGTGGATAAGCCTCTCATAGAGTTTGTTGATCATAATATGGAGCTCTCTGAGGATAAAGTCGTGGATTTCATTCTTCCAACGGTAGATGGAATGCTAACAAGTGGTCGAGCTTCCTTCCCCCGCATATTCTTCATCTTGTTCTTCGGTCAAATCCCCCATCCAATGATAGGGAGGATGAGTTCATTTGGTGAGGGTCTCCTAATGGCACTTTCTTCATCAAATCTGCTTATGCGTTCCTTTCTAAGCCTGCTGATGTAGTGCTTGATATGGTTTGGCAGAAGATTTGGTGTTGGCAGGTTTCTGAGAAAATAAAGGTTTTCATATGGCAATCAACCCATGAAAGAATTACTACTAACTCGCTCCAAGCTATGAGAGGGATACCAGTGTTAGGAAACTATCCTTTTGGATGTCAGTGTGAGAAGAGTGTAATCAATGCTCTCTGAGATTGTGAGAGAGCGAGAGAGGTCTGGAAAGAGTTTCTTAATACTAACCACTATACTGTTTTTTTTTCTCATGGTTTGCAGGATTGGCTTATTTGGAATGCCACCCATCAACCCAGTAAGGCTAGATTTCATTGATGGCCATGGGTGAGGATTTTTCCGCATGTTTGTTGGATATTATGGAAGACCAAGTGTGCGCAAGTGTTTAAATCTACCAAGGCATCTGTGAAGGAGATTTTCCAACAATGTATGTTCCACATTATGAAAGATGTAACTGAGGGAAGGTTCTATCACAAGATTTTCCAGGGAAGCTCGTCGAGGAGCATACACTGCTCCCCGCCGCCCAATGGAGTCTTAAGATTGGATGTTGATGCATCAGCTCAAACGCTTAACCAAGCTACGTGTGGCGGTCTTATTAGGGATGACTAAGGTCGTTGGATACTTGGATTCCAGAGGACGCTTGGGGCATGTGACTATAACTGCAGCGGAGATCTTGGCAATCCAAACAGGATTGGAAGTGTGCCAATTGCTGCAGTTAAAGGATATCCAAGTTTTCTCGGACTCCCTAGAAGCGATCAACATTTTACTTAGACATCGAGGAACGATGCATCATTTGCGGCTTGAAGTTGAGACCACTCGTCACCTTCTCTATAGAAATTGGAATGTGGAGTTGTATCACATACCCAGGGAAGGTTTGATACGTGATGATATCTTGTCAAAGGAAACTCACTCGGGAAACTGCCAGCCACTTTTTCTCTGGCATGCACCTCCAAGCTGCAGGGAATAGTTCCTACTTGATCAATATTTTGTGAGGGGCATAACCTCCAATTTTGGCTAGTTTTGCCTTTTTTTTCTTTCCTCCCCTATTCAAGCTTTGCTTGCCATTGTAATAAAAAAAAAAGATTTAACCGATATTGTGTTTTGAAAATAAACAGATACTTTTAATAATTAAGTTAGATTAATATATATATATATATATATATTCTTTTTTTTATTTAAGAGGGTCATCTATGTATATAATACCACCTCTTCTCTTATCCTTAATATAAGGCATAATTGACTAATTTGGGAGATTAAAGAAGTTAATTAAATAAATTAATCATAATATTTATTATATGACATGTCTAAAATACTTATATGTATAATAAATTATATAAATTTATAAGTCATACAAGTTAGCTTAGAGAAAATTGATTAAATAATAATATTTTAAAATAATTTATTTGACTTTTTTAATATTCTCAAATTAATTAAATGAATCTTTTATTAAGAAAATGTGGGGTAAAATTGATATGTCCAGCAAAAACAAAAAAATTGGTGGTATGGGAACACTTCGTTATAAAACATTAATTTTTAAGGGACTCTTTGATATTAATTCTTTAAATAGTAATAGTAGTTAATTGTTAACCCGATAATATTGAATAATATCAAAATAATACGTATTCAAATTTTTTGTTCAAAAATCGTAATTTGTAATTAATAGACTCGTATTTTCAAATAAAAATATGTACATTTCATTTTTCAGCTAATTCTTTAGATATACATGTAGTTACTTTTTCCGCAACTACGATTGAATTCATTTTTTTCTAGAATTTGAAGGGTCATTTCTCCTTTTTAATAATTGTATCTAGGCTAAAATATACTTCTAGTCTTTTATATTCACGTCAGGTATGACTTTATTCCTTTAAGTTTAAAAAATGCACTTTCAATCCCTCAAATTAACGCCATTAGTCTCTCTTAACGGAAATTGCTGATTCATAAAATTATCTTATAGCTTCTTATACCTACCTTTGATGAGCTCTTACCTGGAGTAGATAATCAGTTTTGTGTTCAGCACCTATGCAACAACTTTAGAAAGCGATTCCGAGGAAAAATTTGAAAGAAAAGATGTGCCTATTTCAATACATATCACTGAAAATTTGACAAGTCAGCAATTTCCATTAAGACAGACTAAAGGAGTTAAGTGTAAGGAACTGAAATTGCATTTTTTAAATTTAAAAGACTAAAATAAAATCTGACGTAAATATAAAGGACTAAAAGTATACTTTAGCATTGTATCTAATTCATTTTCACGCATCAAGTAACCCATGAAATAAGGTGCTTATTACACCAGTGGCACTGGCGAAACCAATAATTTATTTAAAAATTAATAATTTTTTAAAAAATAGTAATTTAATAATTATAAAACTAATTATGTTATGTCTTTAAAGGTAATAATATAATTAATGAGAATCTTTTTCTTTTTTGGAAAGTCATGTTGAGCATTTTGATATATGTTAGTAAGTAATGTTTATAAGCTTTCATGTGGATTATTGAATTATTCTAATTATGTTGCGTACTCCATGTTATTAGTGTTTTTCATCTGTATTTTAGATATGCTATTCGATCACACCAATGGACCAAGAAGGAATTGAGCTTCAAAATTCATTTTTTAATGAGAATTACTATGATATTTTAAAGAAAGAATGTCATAATAAAAAACTCTTAATATAATATATGCATGGATTTATTGTTTTTCCTGTATCAGAACTTGTCATTACATGATATTTAATTATTATAAATTTTTTATGATTACATTTTTTAGATTTGATATTTGATCATACCAATGGACCAAGAATGATTTGAGCATGAAAATTCATTTTTTAATGAGATGTTTATGTTAGCATTGGAAAAGTACTTTTGAGCAAGTCGAAATATAAATTTTTTGTATATATTTACCTCGTAGACCGTAAAACAAGTTGAAAATGTAACTTTTATCACTAATTCAAATAGACATAAGATTTCAAAGAAGGGATGTAATCATAAAATTCCTAATAATATAGCAACATAAATGTTTTGTCATTCCTGATCAGAACTTGTCATTACATACTACTTAATTGTTATAATTACATTTTTTATTCAAGACTTTATAGTAATCTCCTTTTTGTATTGGACAAGGAATTCATTGGAAGTCATTATGAATTATAAGTCTTATTATATTGTAATATTTTCTCTTTTTCATTGCCAAAGATATAACATAAATGTTGAACTGAAGAGATATTCAAAGAGGCAGTCTAAATCCCGCATTAATCATAGGTTCAAATAACTTCAAATATAAATAAACCATTTTAATAATTGAGGTCAATTAAATAAGAAAATTTGTGGCTTTTTTTTTCTTGAGAAGGACATCTAAGTAATAAAATTGGTAAATCGTAACTTTAATCAAATCCCAAGTTGTTATGGAAACACATGGCAGCAAAATATTAATTGTTCCTTAACTTTTTATATTCATTTTAAATGAGATGGCAATTTGTTAATCAAAATTACCTAATATCTTACAACGTCATGAATCAAAATTTGAATTTTCAATTGAGGGATGCTTATATTTAGTGTATAAAACTGTTTTGAATAATATTGCGTTCAATAGAAAAATATATGTATTTGGCCAAGAAAATTATATGAAACAATGGACAAATGTCATTTGAAATATTATATTATGTTTATAATTTATGTCCTGATCGCTTTCAAATATTATTTATTCTAATATTATCTACAAAAAAAGTTGGCTATTCATACTTTTCTTGGGACTAATCGAATAATTTTCATTTCTATATTCATCAACCAATATAATCATCCAAACACAAGAACCCACATGTATAAATTAAACATAAAAGGGTTGCCGTACAATTTTATTAATGAAAATTTTCAGCAATGACAAGTGTTATTTAAAATATTATTTTATATTTAACATAGTTATTTAAATTGCACAATTCCTTAAAAAATGTATAATTGTGTTAAAGTTTCTGGTAAAAAAACTTCATTGCATCCTTTAACCTTTGAATAAATCATATGCAAACCAATTGCGCACCCAAATATTGTACTATAAATTTTAGAAGGCCTCATATAGTGATTTCTCATATTAGAGACAGTAGATATTGCTAAGCATGGACCGGGAATAAATGAGCATAAAAATTTGTTTTCTAATGAGAACCATGTTTCAAAGAACTGATGTAATAATAAAAGCTCCTAATGATATAACAACATAAATATATTATCATTTTCTGATCAGAATTAGCATTATATGCTATTTAATTATTGTATTTTTTTTAATTAATTTTTTCTTCGAAACTTCACAATAATCTCCTTTTTTTTAATTTGGAAGTCATTGTTAATTCTAAGCCTTATTATATTGTTATATATATATATTGTCTCTTTTTCATGGCCAAAGATATAACATTCATGTTGAACTGAAGAGATATTCAAAGAGGCATTCTAAATCCCGCTGTAATCATAGGTTTAAAGAACTTCAAATATAAATAAACCATTTTATTTATGCATGAAGATTATGCATTCCTTCATTAAAATAAGTATAAATTAAATATAAAGGTTTAATTTACAATTTTGGTGATGAAGTTTTTCACCGATGACAAATATTATTTGAAATATTATATTATATTTAAAGGAGTTGTCAAAATTGCACAGTTCTTTAAAAAAATGTATATATTTTTATACCTTTCAAAATTTAATTAATTGTGTCAAACATTTTTTGCAAAAAAAAAAACTTCATTGCACCTTAACCTTTAAATAAATCATATACAAACCAATTGCCCCTCCCAAATATTGTACTATAAATTGTACAAGGCCCCATATAGTGATTTTTGCATCGTGATCAACACAAGTTCAATTTGACAATGTCCTCTAAAGAACACTTGCTAGTGCTCCTTTTTGGAGTGGTATTTTTTAACACTTCAAGCTTTGCAGATTATTCCCAGGCTCAAACTTATAAGCCTCCATTTCAAAACTCACAAGCTAAGAAAATGTCACAATGTTCACCTTCATATACACTTCCTAGAATTCAATCATCCATTGACATTCTAGCATCAACCTCGTACGTTGAAAATTCACAGGCTGAGAAAATAGCGCCATACAGTTGCCACCGCGATCCTCCACCCGACAAGTATGACCCGATATTACCACCTGATGACAACCGCCGTCGCTGCCATATTAATTATGCAATATTGCACTGATATGTTGAAATTCCAAAGACTGAAGAGCAATCTCGTCACAAATTCAAAACATGAGAAACTGTCAATTCATGATCTAGTTAAAAAAAGTCACTTATTTATAGGTCACACTTTTAAAAACCAACTTCTTACGCATCACCATATGGAGAAACCGCCAAGCTATACTTCCCCCTCACTTGCAAGAACAAGAGAGAAAATGAAGATGTTATTTGTATTTTGGTATTGTGAAAATAATGAACTCAATTATCTCTCCACAATTTCACTCTAGTGTTTAATTTGGTCATTTCTGTTTTACGTCTGTCTTCTTGTTTAGTATGCATATATGGCTATACGATTGGGATCCATTGGCAGAATTATAACATTGATGATATATAATAAATTTTTTTATTTTTGGCCTACTCACCCTTGTATTTATTAGTATATTTATTAGATATAACATATAGCATCCTTCAAGCCTGGAATTACCTTCGTATCCAAAGAAAAGCTATAACTTATAACTAAAAAAAAGGCAAAACTTAAATAAAGTATTTATATATTCATTAAGTCCGAGTTCTCTAATTACATTTTTTATGTTACCATTGTAGTTGTCAAAATGGGTATATGCATTTGTAAATGTATCTATGAATTTAAACTAATGAATATAAGTAATTGGACTTAACATTTTTGAAAGTGAATATTGTAATTAATATGTAGGTGTATCTATTGATCACGGGCTGAGTTTTTTAATGAATTTAAACTAAAAAACCATCATATAATGAGGAATGGCCTAAATTATTCTATGGTGATTTTTTCAATTATTTTATGGCCTAAATTATTCTGAGGAAATGAAATTCCATATCAATTACCCAATTCCACATTTCAGGTAATGGAAAATTAGAAAATAAAGTAAAAATGAAGTCTTATATTCAAGACTAGAAAGAAAAGTTACCCTAAGGTATTCCTTTTAAATAATATGCAATCGTAATTAACATTTAACACAATACATATTAGCCAATCATCAAGCAAGCCACAATGAAATATACAAATAAAAATGAGTTGGAAATTTTTATTTAGATATACATGAAAATATTCGAGTCATTCTCACCTAAACAATCTCAGTTAGTAAGCATCACCTGAATTTATATACCAATAGGCTATCAGCCAAAACACGCACACATATATGCATTTATATTTTTGTAAAGAGTAAGAGATACATTCTTCACTAGAATAATTTAGATATACAATAAGTCGGTGTGTGCAGGAAAATCAAGATAAACTTGATATGTGATGAATATACAAATATGTTAAAACAAACGACAAATGTTATTTGAAATATTATATTATATTTCGAATTTCAGCTGCTTTGATCTCTTTCAAATATTGCATACTATAATGACCTATGAAAGAAAACTAGATTTTTATTCTTGTTTTGGGATCAATCGAGACATTTTCATCGAACAAGTCCCAACTGGAAAGCACTATATATATATATATATTCATAAACTAATCTGTCCAAAACACAAAGCAAGTATACTTATATTTGCATGAAGAGTGAGATATGTATTTCTTCAATAAAATAAAATAAGTTATAATAGTTGAGTATATATGTCTGTGTGTGTAATATATATTAAATATCTACGTCAATGATTAATCTTGAAAATAGTAAAACCAAATTAAGAAAAATACGGGTTACGGAAAGTTGAAGAAAATTTTTGCATTTAGATATTACTTTCTCAGTTAATTTTTTTATCCTTGGTTTTTTATATTTTCAGTACTAATCTTCTATATTGTTAATGATGTTGAGTTTTACCGGGAAAAATGCTTTAGGATTCTATATGCAGTTTCACTTAACATACTTTTTGGGGAGTTAACAGTGGTGTAAAATTGATCTTGAAAAAAATATTTTAAAGATAGTATTATTGCTTATAAAAATATTTTAAGGAGAAAATTATATCATATAATACTTTAAGGTATTAGATGCATTTAGAGAAACTATTTAACGGTACTGGATGAATCATAATGCTAAGAAGGAAAAAAAAAAAAGGTGTCACAAAAAGTTGAAGAAAACATAAGAGGGATTTCAAAATGTTCATATTCATGAATGTGGCCACAGAAATATACACTGAGTACACTTGCTACCCTGTACTTCATTTTTTATTGGTTAAGTAGCATTCAATGGTTAGGAGAATCTTAAAATAATTTTTTATGATGATGATTTAAAGAACTTTTACCAATAGACCCATGCATAAGAAAATACTTTAAGGGAAAAAAATTACATCAAAAGTTGTTCTAGGGTGTAACTTTTAGGATGTTGGATGCATAAAAAATTGCTTTAGATCAATATTGAATGATATTGAACAAAAATGTGAGTGCTGGATGATTACAAAAAATGATTCCCTCTTAAGTAACATTCTTTCACTATAGTTATCCTTTTTACGAGCAACAAGTTATGTTCATCTAAAAATTTATTGCATTTTTTTATTTTTAACCTCATTTAATTATATTTATATCTCATCTCTTTTGTCCACTCATTCTCTTCCATTTCTTTCCCCACTTATTCTCTACACAAATAAGGGTATACTTGTTTTGAGTGATTTAGTAGTTATTGCTTGTAAAAAGATCGAAGGGATACTTTAAAATACTGAAATGCTATACTGAGTGTTAGTGGAAAAATAGTTCACTCTACTACTAAAGCTAATTAACCTTTTTTTAATCAATTTTTTATTTATTAAATGTACATTCATATGCGATTGCACAAAATGTCCACACCAATTGCTCACCCCTAGTTGTACTATAAATTATACTGGAAGAGCCCACACTCTGAGATCACACAAGTTCAATTATTCAAAAATATTATATATGTCCACTTTTAAACCCTTTCTATGGTTCCTTTTTGAAGTGGTGTTTCTAATCACTTCAAGCTTCGCAGAGGATTTTAATTATCAGCCTCGCACCTATAAGTCTGCAACGGTTGATGAAAAATCACATGCGAATAAAATCTCAGGGCCTCTTGATCCACCCGATGATGGACATTCTTCTGTTGAAACTTCAACAGCTGAGGATCTGAAAAATCATCAGCATCCACCTTATTACAAGTCTGGAGTTGCAAAATCACATGTGAATAAAATCTCAGGTCCTCTTGATCCACCCGATGATGGACCTCCAATTTGTGATTCTTCTGTTGAAAATTCAAAAGCTAAGGATCTGAAAAATCATCTGCCTCCCACTTATTACAAGTCTGGAGTCGAAAAATCACATGTGAATGAAATCTCAGGGCCTCTTGATCCACCCGATGATGGACCTCCAATTTGTGATTCTTCTGTTGAAAATGCAAGAGCTAATGAGGATTTGAAAAATCATCAGCCTCCCAGTTATTATAAGCCTGTAGCTGAAAAATCACAAGCTGATGAAATCTCATCACCTTTCGAATCATCTGTCAAAAAAATTTCATCATCACGACTTCATGGTGATTACGACGACGACGACTGGCATCCTCCAATACCCATTGATGGGTAGGCAAAGTTAGACTTGTCATCTGTTAAAACTCCAAATCACAATCCAAAGAAGCATGAGGAACCACCTATTCATGATCTAGTTTGGAAAAAAAAAACACTTTTTGAATTACATGCCCAGCTTTTATCAGTCTCCCCATCTACATAAATAAGAGGGTATATAATAAAGATTGTATGCATATTTTGGCATTATGTTATAAAAATAAGAGAGGATATATATAGGATCTCTCAGCAATTTGCCTTTAAGTGTTTCGCTATTTCTGTTTTACGTTGGCTTTCTTGTGTAGCATATATGCATACGCATGGCTAATAAAACTGAGTATCATATGATGTTATGTATATTTTATTACTCTTTTAGTACTTAATGTAGGATCTAATTAGGGAGTTGATATGGTGATCTCTATTCGCTTAAAGGTCAAATATAATACTCAGGATTATGTAGCTAGTGGCACAATCCTAAGGGCGATCTCTAAGGAGCTTGAATGTCTCCAAGTACTAATTAGCAGTTTAATTCAACAAATTAAAAGATGGAATTGTTTCTATTAATGATTTGAATCAGAACCATTACATACACTATTATTTATTCCTATCAATCAGATTAAAAGATAGCAAAGTGTGATTAAGAAAATGTATTGATGACAGTAATGCCTCCCAGGAATTGTAACTCTGCCTTCACTAATTTCCACCTTTTTATAAATCCCTTGCATCCACATATGAATTTTCTCCCTCATTATCTTACAAACAAATATATATTCTAATTGTTCAGCCACTTCCAAAAACATTGTTGATCAACATTCTCAATGAATCATTCACAACATCCAATCTAAAACAATATCATGCCAAGATTAAATGAAGCTAATCTAAATCAAGAAGGTAATCTCTGATCTCATACAATTCACCCAAGTAGTGCAAGATAATAAAGAAAATGAGTGTTGAAACAGCGTATGAAATTGCGTACAAGCTGATATATTCACTACGAAAACATGCATCTATGAGAAGCATTTATGGAATACAAAGGACTCCCTTTTTAACTTGAATCTCAGGCTCGGTCAAACTCCTAGGAGGACACTGAACTTAGCTAGCCATGAGAGTTTCACAGCAGCAGCGGCGAAGATGCTATTATTCTCAGCCATCACGTGATCAAGATGAAGACAGTGAGGTGGTAGCCGATGACTGAGGTCATGGTTGTCCAGAGGGGAGAATTGGCGAGATTTAGCTCAGATGTACAAAGGAAACACCAAGGTTGGTTAGGTGTGAAGTCAAGAACTGGAAGCTAGTTATGGCGAGAGCAAATGTTGACGATCTAGAGAGAGAGCCTCCTTCTTTGCATCCGCTATTCCCTGAAATGATGAAGAAACAGGATCCTGGAAGAATAGGAATAGTGACGAACAAGAAGGGTAGATCCAGCTCTGAAAAGTGGAGGTGGAATATGGTTCTTCTTAGAGAGGCTAAGCAGATGGAAGGGAAGAGATGAACTGAAGAGAAAAATGGAGTGATGGATGGGGGAAAGAGGTGATGCTTCTGCAGAAAAAAATCCAATGGCATGATTGGGGAGGAGATGAATGGAGATGAAAGAGATGGAGTCACTACTAGAAAAATGATATTTAGCGACGGATTTGGCTATTTTCCGTCGCTAAAACGAGGGTGGCTAATATTTTTCGTCACTAAATGGAAATTTTCTGAAGGAAACTAGCTATTTAGTGATGGATTTTTCCATTGCTAAATGACATTTTTCTAGTAGTGAGCTTTTAGAGATCTCTGCAGCAAGCTTTTCATGTTCAGAGGATGGATTGGAGTAATGGAAGATGCAAAATATCTCTGCCAAATGGTTAATGTGTTGTCAGAGGATAGATGACCAATGGGTAAAGCAATGAATCTTGTGGATAAAAAGATGATGCCCCTCTCTCCAGTTAGTTTCTAATTAATTCCTTCTTAGTTGGGCAACTAGTTCCTTTGGTTACTGTTCAGTGAGTTGCACATGTGGATTTACTGCAGCTGTACGGAGGTTGTACAGACGTCAGGCTTTATTGGCTTCAGCCAAGAGACTTGTTGGCTGAAGTATGTGGCACAAAGAGCATCTCGACTTCGTTGGCTTTAGCCAAGAAACTTGTTGACTGAAGCATGTGGCGTAAAGAGCATCTGGACTTCATTGGCTTTAGCCAAGAAACTTATTGGCTGAAGTATGTGGCATAGAGAAGCTTGATCCCTCAGCCCCAATGTCCAATGTCCTACATATTAACACAAACATGATTTATATCTTGTGCATTTGAAATAATGACTCAAGAATTGATCAAATATCTCAAACTTAGCATTAATTCCTTTAATCTCTTATTAACACAAATATCCTTTAATAATTGACCCATTTAAGCTCAAACAACATATCAAGAGGTCAATATTAAGTGAAATTTCTTCATATAAAATATGGATTTATCAAATTCCCCACACTCACTTTTTGCACTCCGGGCAAAATAATGGAGTAAAATTGATTCTCAAGTTATCAAAATGACACCAATCAAAACCATCTATGCTAATAGGCTCATTGCAAATTAATCAAGGGAATGAAGTAGATGGCATGTGAGATTCCTTACAAGGAAAGTGTTTCACTCACTCAAATAAAAGGGTTATTTCTCTCAAGGTCATCAAGTCTAGGCTTCACCATAGGCTTGTAACTATCCTACATCTCTACCACTCAATTGCAGCAAGGTTTTCTGAATCAAAGGGTCTTTATGTGGGTTGTATTGTTGGAAAGGCTAAATGATGGAATGGAGTAAAGTGTCAATGATTAATGAACCACATGCATGCGATCTTCCAAGTAATGCTCACTGTCAAGAGTTCATAAGCCATGCACCAAGTTAGCTCTAGCATGTGAACATCAACACAGAAGTATATCAAGCAAAATATTGGTGATTGTCATTCAAATACCCTCTTTATTCCTTCTTGTCCATTTTTCTTTTCTTTCTATATCTCACTGTTTTTTTTCAAACACACCATTTTTTTCTGCCCTTTTTTTGTATGAATATTTTTTTTGTATATCCACTTTCTCAGTATTCTCTCTCTCTCTCTCTTTTTCTCCCCTTCTTTTCACAACTCTCTATTTCTTTTTCAACTCTTCCAGTCTAAGCATTTGGTAGCTTAAAAAATGTTTTAGAGTTCTCAATAGTTAAACATGCAGTGTTCATTAATCAATGTTGGAATTTTTGAAGAATGAATGAGGGGCTCAAGGGGTTAAGCAAAGGAAATGAAGATGTATGGGCTTCTGTTTAGTTAAAGGGTTTTGAAAGAAAATTTCCTTATCATATTCACAATTCCAAGAGCTAATGTGGTCTTGAATTAAGGATTGAGACAAGTTCTAGGAAGTTACTAAACTTGATGACATCACATACTATTTGAGAATGAATTAAGCTCAAGTTTCTCACAACTAGCTTACCCACTCCATCCTCACTCACCAAGATTAATTGCATGAAGATTCAAGCATGGAGTTGCTTAGGCTTAGTGTTAAGTTCAATGAAATGCAATAAGGACTCATTTTAGTTCCATAACAGCCCACCATGTAAATAGGGCATTCCTCCCCCACACTCACTCCTAAGTTGAGGAAATTGCATGCTTCAAACATATAACAGGGGCTGAGCAAATTGTGCATCAAATTAGCTAAAAAGGAGAATCACAAAAGGCAACCAAAAACTGCCCTATACTAATGGATGAGTCTCTTCCCCCACGCTCAATTTTAGCAATGAAGTGTAATTCATAATATCATGGATAGATCAATCAAGTAAGGAGAGGAAAGGGACAACCATATAATCTGATTCTTGGCAAACTCTTGAAACATAAGCTGGGAATTAAATTGCAGGTTGTAGAGTGGTCTCCTTATACATCCCTATCATCCAGTCCTGCAAAATAGACAACAACCAGCAACAGAATGCCCCATGAAATCAAGTATTTAGAAGAAGAGTTGGTGATTAATAAGAAAAAATGTTAAAAATCCAAATAACTAAGTGTAACGCCTCCTATTTTCCCCTATATCCTTTTATTAGACCACTTTTGAACCATTCTTGGGCCTTAGATAACTTAAATTAGGCTTTTTATGCTAACTTGAAATTTTCAAAAACGGAAAAACATTATTACTGTTCACTGGCCCATTTTCCATATTTCTGGCCCAAATTTGAAAATTCATAATTAATTCTAGAAAAAACGAAATTGAGTGGTTCCAATTTTTAAATTTAGTTTATTAAGTTAAATATAGGGGAAAAATACTCATTGGCCCAAAAATTTGCCCTTTCAAATCAATTTATTCCAAAATCACGTGCTATCCAAATGACCACTTCCAGTTTTTTGAGTTTTTACCTTAAACTTTGGAAACTCATATCTCCTAATCTATACATCCAAATTTCACAAACTTTATTTCATTTTAAAGCTTAGAATGTGAAGTATTTAACTGGAAAGTTTCCGCTCAATTGGAGCTCGTTTGCTATTTTTAATTCTCACGTGAAACAGATTCATTTTTCAGGGCCTTTGGAACCATTTGTCTTTGAAAACCAACTTTTCTTAAAATTTACCAAACATCCTTTTTGGTTCATTTACCCACCTCTATCGTGTATGGTTATCTCTTTACCATTTCTTGTTATTCTTAGTCCATTTCATGCATGCCTTATCCCATATTCTCATGACACTTTTGTAGGCGTTTATGGGTTACAAACACAACAACAACTTTAAGAGAGTATGCAGCTCAAATATTTATGCAAAATCATGCAAGCAAGGAGCAACTTCTTCATTCATCTATAACTTTTTCCTTACCTTTGCTTGAGCTTGCACCTACATGGTTAGTTGGAGGGGATGAGATTTGGGAATCCTAATAGCAAAACTACATAATTAAAATATTGTGAATGTGTATACATAACTTTAGAGCATGTGTATGATCATATAAACATGTGACACATCAAACTACACTTCATCATGCATATGGCTGTAGCATAAAAGTCACATTTCATATACAAATCATGCACTTTAATCATCATAAAAGTTCATGTAACATTCACAACTCATTTTCATAAACATAAGAGGAAGATTAGTAGTCGGGCTATCTTTACTTTGCTTTCCTTTACTCAAACTTCAAAGTGTTCTTGGATCTCTTTCAAATATGATCTTGGAGATCTTAAAACCCTAAAAATCATGGCATAACATCCATATAAACATGACATCATCAAGATGCAACAAAACTTGCAAAAACGCACAAAACCCCCTTTTTGGTTTTCTAAGAATCCTACAAGTTCAAGACTTGATTTTTATGGCCCTTAAGGCTTCTATATCCATCTCTTAGCTTTATCCTACGTAAAAAATCATTTTAAAGCCAATGAAACCATCAAAACACCCAAAATTACAGCCCTTCTATTTTTTTCTTGGCTTGGTCGAGAACAGAAAAATGGGGGAAATAGGTTTTTCAAACTTTGTTCATGTAACCATGTGTTCTTTTGCTTCCACAACCCCTTTTCCTAACATTGATCAACTCAAATACACCTCCCATTTGGCCAAATGAAATTTGGGCAGCACCTCCCCATAATATGGAGCTTCCCATAATTTTTACAGCAACTCAAAACAACCATCAACAACCAACAAACTATATTTTACTACTCAAGAAAGAACTTGCAACCTTCTACCACATTTAAACCCTTCTCTTCTCCATTTTCAACTCTTGAAATCCTATCCATCATATTCCTAAAAGAGAGTCTCATTCAAGAATCAAACTAAGAAGAAAGTAGTAGAAGGTTGCTAGCTTGAGAAAAGATGAAGATTGGAGAGCTTAAGTGGTTACCTTGTGTGGTGAGAGGCTTCTTCTTCCTCTTCCACTTGAAGATGGTGTTTTTTCTTGGCTTGGAGGGAGAGAAAAGTTCAGACCATGAGAGAAGTAGAGGGTGGACGGATTTGAGAGCAAATGGAGAGGTTTAGCCACTTAAAAGCCTTCTTGAAAGATGAATGGATGAGATTAAACTTGGGGACCAAGTTTTGCTCTTGAATGGAGGAGATGATGCCAAGGGTCAAGCTCTTGTGGTTATAATAAAGCTGTAATTATTACTCTCTAACTTGGCCTCCAAGACTTGGTTAGGCTACTAGCTCTCCGGCTACTTGATCCGGTGGCACGCATTTCTGTAAAGTAACCTTTAATCGGGTAACTTTCTTTTTACTTTTCCGGAGACTTTCTCTCATATGGCACCATTCCCTAGGCCTCCTTGCCTAGGTGGCATCATTTCCTAGTCCAAAATATCCACGGGTTTTCCTAGTAACTCGTCAGGATTCCTCGATTTGCGTGCACACTGTAAAACTGGCTTCCGACTGCCAATTTGAATTAAGGGCATCGAAAAATTCTATATTTTTTCTTGATATTCCAGCCCTTTTCCGTTCCTCAAAATTCTTCCCATATTCTCCGTAATTAATTTTTTAAGAAAATACTTTTTCGGGGCTTTCAAGCACTATTGTTCTCCGTACTTTGAACTTGCCCGCACCGGATACTGGGTAATAATTTTATTAAATACTTTATGACTCTTCTAAACTTTTCTCAGTTTGGGACTTCAGCGTTTGAGAACTCCTGCTACCTCAAATAATTAGTTATCAGTCGTCCTTAACTCCAAAATCATTTAATTACAAAAATGACGTTACCTTGTTTTACTTTCCACTTATTTACTAAAATGGCACTACCTGCTTATTTCTTTCTAAATTACTAAAATACCATCACTTTTTCTACTATTTCTTAATTCTAACTTTACCCTTGGTTGACTTTTGACATTTTTGACCAACTTTGGCTTTTTTGTCAACTTTGACTTTTTTAGTTGACTTTTGACCAAATAACCAAAATGTCCTTATTATTTGATGACATTTTATGTCCTAGGCCTTGTTAATTGAAATGACCATTTTACCCTTGTTATATAGGCTAAATGACCATTTTGCCTTTAGTCATTTTTACTTAAAATCCTTAAGACCAGGGACTTGGTCAATTATTATCTTTTTGTCCTTTAGGCAATTTTCTTTCTATATTTTCACATCCATATCATTAAATCATCACATAATTTACCGGCTTATCCTCTAATTCCAGTCACAGGAAAATACGAGTATTACACTAAGTGTCATTAGTTTAGCTAAAACATAATTCGCAATGCTGTTTGGTATCCAGCTTGTTGTTCAGCACCCCTTTCATTCGTAAAGGTCTACAAAATTATCACCCAAGTGAAGCAATTTGACTCATACAGCTCAATTTCACACAATATTGCCAGAAAATAATAGCCACACCAAAATGCATGTATTTGACAGCTTGGACCAGAATTGAGAAGTCACAAGAGCAGTGGATGGTGTCATTGAAGTTTTTTTCTTCAGAAACTCAAACAGGATTTCACAAAAAACACACAAACAAATCAGATGAAGATATATTGATGATAGAATATTGTAACAATAAAGAAAAAATGGAAAGAGACAACTTAAAGTGCAGCAAATTAAGGAGGTGGAAGGCATTCATGATACAATTTTAGCAAGTGTCCCTGAACTTTCAATGTCTTCATTCTTTTCATTCACAAGCTCAACCATGCCAAAATTATGTACGTTAGTCATTGTATATGAACCAACCCACCTAGTTTGAAATTTCCCTCTCTTAAATTTGAATTTGGCCAAAAATAACAATACATGGTCACCAACACTAAAATGTTTCCTCAGAATTCCTTTATCATGTATGAACTTAGTTTTTTCCTAATAGATATGGGAGTTTTCATAGGCATCAAGTCTGATCTCTTCCACCTCTTATAACTGAAACTTTCTCTCTGTTATAGCAGCCTCAAAGTCAATGCTTTCTGAATTCTTGTTCCATTGTTTTACTCAAAAAATTATTTTGAATTATTTTTTTGAAAAAATTCAAAAGTTTTAGCTAAGCACTGATTTATTTAAACAATAGACCATGCTTTGCCTCTAAAATAGGAAAATAGATACCAAAATGCAGATCATGAATTTTATGATTTTTAGAAATAGATTGTGTCTTATTTGGACCACTCATGCGCCGTCACATGCCTCTAGAAGATTAATTCCAGGAAAATCGATAAAATGGCTTCAAGTGCCACGTGGTTGACTTGCCTTTTTCCCCTTGTTTTATTATTAGTATATATATATTGTTTTCCTTTCAATAAGTTCGCCTAGCTTGGCTAGTAATGCATTCGACCTTTGTCCTCATGGTTGCAGTTTCGAGTTTGGTCGAGGTGCTCGGGGGAATTTTTTTTTGCTTATTAATATTTATTTTCATTTCCCCTTACATAAAATCTATCTGGCTCTAACGGTAAGGCATGATCATTGGTCCGTAGGGTTACAGATTTGAGATCTGGGCGCTATCATTCTCTTTCTTTTACGTGTTTTTTGCTTTTTTGGTTGGATTACGCCTAATTGGCCCAATTTGTAAATTTTTTTATTATTAAGGCTCAGTTCGTTTCGGACCAAACGGTGTCCAGCCTCTTTTCATTTTCTTCTATGAATTGAACTACCCAAAGCGCACCGTTTTGCTCCACCTCCAGCAGATCCCTAGGACCCGACCCACCCCAAGTGTGACCCGTCGCCCTGTCCTCTGTGCCGACGTGCCATTTTTTTTTATAAATTAAAGGGGACGGTTACTGTTCATCATCCATAACCTCCAACCGGATCGGGGACAAAACTGTTTTTCCTTCATATCTTCACTGTCTGATGTCCATTTTTTGCATTCTAGGTGTCCATTTCTTCGTCTCAACGGAGCTCTACACAATGGAAGTAATTTGAGGCCTGCGTCTTTTTTTCCCTTGAGAAATGCGACAGAACACCTAAGTCTTTTTTCCTTCGTAACTTCATTGAACGGTGTCCGTTCTTCGCGTTCTTAGTGTCCAAGTCTTCGTTTTGACAATCTCTACACGCTAAATGTATTCTCGAAGCCTAAAATGCTTATTTTCTAAGGACCTAGATTTGGATTCCATTTATGGATTATGTTTTCGTTTTCTTTTCGCTTTAAATAGGCATGTTGTATCTACACATACATATGCATATAGATATACAGATATGCCGTCGATTAAGTGAAATGAACAACACACTGTGATGAATTCCAAAAAACATGCAACATAATCGAAGGTCGCACATGAAAAATGAAAACGAGAGAAAAGGAATTGTACACAGTGCAATTCATGAACTTTACAAGTATATTCATGTATGTGTAGTAAGAAAAATTGCCACATACCACTGAAGGATTTCGGGCGTACCTGGAGATGCCGAATTACGAATCTGCAGATACCCACGCGGGACTCGAATCACAAGTGCGGATCCGAATATAAGACACAGCAAAAGCACCGAAGGCGAGAGGAGAGGAGATGAGAGGATTCTCTCTGAGAGAAAAGGGAAGGGAGAAGACTTGTTTTCTCTGAGCGTTATTTCTCTGCCGCCTTTGGGAGCCACTTGCCCCCTCTTATAACTTCCTACTAGGGTTTAGGTTTACGTATTTGACCTAGCCCATGGACTTGGGCCCAATCCATCAAGGGTGGCCCATATTCCAACATGATACCATTGATGTATTTGGGCGTACCTATAGATTAATTGAGTAGATGCTTCAACAGATACCCACACGTGTTGAAGCAGAGGGACGGAGAGAGTTTCACAGAGAGAGAGAGCGAGGAAAATGTTTCGAATGAATTTCCCATATAGTTATCCCAACTTTTAAGGGACAACTCCTTTTAATAATTCAAAAATTAACTGCACATTCTCTTTCCTTCTGAGAAAACTGTTCGTACCAAAATATTTGAATTTTGAATATTACGAATTCAAAATTATATTTTAGGAAGTTCAATATATTCCCACAAGTGTGTTTATTTGCACACATGCCCCAACACATGGGTTTGGGCCTAATCCATCAAGGGGCTCATATTCCAAGATGGATTAATATTATACAAACGAAAGACATTGGTCAAGTTGCTTATGTCCGTTATCTCATGTTTTACAATCACACTTATTGTTTTTCTATATATTATTAATTGTTCAAACTAGGGTTGAGCAAGTGACTCGGAACCCGGTGAACCCGCTTGGGCCCGGCGTCAATTTTCCCAGTGGGCCCACCCGAAAAGCAGCCCGAAATGGGCGGGCTTAAACGAGCGGGCCTCCTAGCTAAACAGGACGGGGCACGGGCTCAGCCTCGGGCTGTCCCGTGCCCGTTCGTTTAAATTTTTTATTTTTTATGTATTTTTTGTATATATACTTTTAATTTTTCATCAAGTTGCATTAAATATGTTTGGCTTGTTTGGTATAGGTATATGTCAAATACCAGGGGTTCCGTTCTCGATTCCTCGTGTGAGCAGATTTTTTTTCCTTATATCAAGTTATCACTTTTCTATCCCACTCTCACCAACCTATCTTTTTTAACTTAATAATCAGAGACGTTCACTCTTCGACGCAAACCCTCCCTTCCAGTTCCAGAGCTCAAATCCTCGGCTGAGACTCCTCGCTTTCGACACCACCTTGCCCTCACCAGTCACCATACCCTTCTCTTCTACAACCACCTCTGTCTCTAAACTTGGAAACGAAGCGTCGCGTTGGTGAGCGACGACAGGGCAGCGAAGCGTAGCGTGGCTGAGCGATGGCCTCCCTCAAATCCTGTGGGTGAGCGACGACTGGGCAAAGCATCCCGTCGGAGAGAGGCAATTGACGGCAGATCGGCGGCCTCCCTCTTTCCTTCACATTTCATCATAGATCGACGAAGAAAGGGAAACATCGCTGGTTTTTTTTGCTTCATCATCATCCATCTTCCATTTTGTATTTTTTGATGCTGTTTGTGATATTTTTCTTGCATTTTTATTTTCTAATGGGCCTGGTTGCTTAATGTGAAAAACCTTAACTTTACCCTTAGCTTCATTATATATTGATTTAGAATTAATGAGAATCCTCAACGTGATTAAAAAGTTCAAATAGTTTACTTTAAAAACTTTTAATTTCAATTTTTTTAAAAAGTTACTATTCACTCCAATTTGAATTAAATTTAAAAATTTATAACTAATTCTAGAAAAATCGAAATTGAGTGCTTCCAAATTTCTATTTGAATATTGTAAGCTCCTTTACAAGGGAAAAATACTAATTGAGTCATTTGATTGTCATTTTTTCTATTTTTCCAGATTTTTCATTGATTTTCTTCAAACTTTGGAACTTAATAACTTTCTGTACAAAACTCCAAGTTCAATGTTCTTTGGCTTGTTTTAAAGCTTGCAATGTAAACTATTTTTATGTAAAATTTCATCTCATTTGGAGTTCACTTGCTCTGTTTTTCGACAGGCCAAATTTAGGGGTTTGGTTAACTTAACTTCAACATTTAACCAAACTTTTCAATTCCAAAGTTCACCATTTGAAACCCTAACTTCTAACCCTTTCTTAACCATGTTTAATCATGTAATTAGGGTTCCTTAACTAATGCATACCAACCATACATACATGGGTTTACATCACATATTCCATGCCATACATAAATTCCAAAATGTTCAATTGTTTACAACATAGTTTCATTATCAATATCATGACAAATTTCTTGCTTCATGCATCATAAACTTTCTCTTTCCCTTTTGATGAATTTATACCTAGAAATGGTTAGTGAGGGAGGGTGAGATTTTTGAAGGGTAAGTCCTCTTACCTTGGGATTCCATGAAGCTTTTCTTCTCTTCCTCTCTTGTCTATGGCTTCACTTTGCTCTCTCTTTTCAGCTGGGTATTTCGTGCAGAATGGGCTGGAGAAGGACATGAATTTTCTGTTTTAATAATTCATGAGTTAATAGGTGGAAGGCTAAGATTGTGTCTTACAACTTAAAGGAGATCTAATGGATGGAATTGTGCCACACATGGGACACTTGTCAAGCTCTTAATCTCCCTCATAAAGTGACTTTTACAGCTGTAATTGGGGGTAAAAAATCTGGTTAGTCCAACTGAACTGGATCTCATTCGATTACTTTTACCGATTACACTTTTTACCGGCAAACTTAACTTTATTCCAGTAAATATTTTTCTACTTTTCTGGAGATATTTTCTTCCTCATTTAATCTCCATAATTTCATCTTGAATATAAAAAAAATTATTATCACCAAAATACCCTTTACTTTTCTCAAATTTCACAGGATTAATTTATCCTGTCCAAAATCCCTGAAAACGTAAAATCGGAGAGCAAAATTCTTTTAGGGCCTAGAAAAATACTATATTTTTCACTGATCCTCTAGCCCTTTTCCTTTTTCCAAAATGCCCTCTACATATTTCAAAATTAATTTTTGAAATAATTATATTTCAGGGATTTTCGGGTCTTTTTCCCAATTTTCGGAAAAATCGCCTTAATTGTACACTGGATAATAATTCTATTAAATACTGTAAAATTGACTAGACTTTTCATATTTTTCTCTAAATTTTTGGAGGGCTCTTGATACGTTAAATAATTATTTTTCCCCTTTTTCGCCCTTCAAAATTCTATGACGGAAATCGAGTCCGAATCTGGAAAATCCGTGATTCACGGTTATGCTCCGCGAGTCGAGCTCTGTCTATTGGGCATTTGTAAATTTTTTTGTCAACATTTGACTTTGACTTTTGTCAGATGATCAAAATGCCGTTGCATATCTTCATAATGACCAAAATGCCCTTGTTTCATGCTCACTGCGTCACATGCTTCAGCGAACAAGGATCTTGACTGAAGCCAGTGAAGGCTTGACACTCTCTGTGTCATATGCTTCAGCCAACAAAATTTTTGGCTGAAGCCAACAAAGTCTGGATGCTCTCTGTACCACATGCTTCAGCCAATAAAAGTTTTGGCTGAAGCCAACAAAATTTTGAGGCTTGCTGTTCCACATGCTTCAGCCAACAATGTTTAATATCCTCTTACTACCAAATTTTCCATACTTTTATCTTTGTGCCTTAAATCATTTCATAATTACTTATCAACCTTCATTTCAATCTCAGAAAAACACGGATATTACACTTAATGCTGGTTGCTTTTTTCAGTTGGATCTTCCCTCTTTGAACTAGTCTAGTGTCGCTGGTTGCTTGATGAATTTTTTTTTCCATTGCATTTTTTCTCCCCCTTCCTTTCAACTTCAGGCAGGCATGTTTTGGAGAAGCGAAGGCAGTAAATGAGGCAGCCCGCCTAACCGCCCGAACCCGACCGGGTTTTTGCTAACCTGTTTAGTCCGGGCTTAAACAGGCTCCCACCGAGTTATGGGCTAGCCTGAACCCGGTTGATATTACACGGGCGGGATACGGGTTGACCATCGGGTCAGCCCTTCCCACCTGTTACTCTGCCCTAGTTCAAACGCGTATGTAAATACTTGTAAATTTTTATATGAACTATTATAATGTAAATTAGGCTTTGGAAATTTTTATATAAATTCTCATTATTTTACTATTGTTATTAAAATGCATATTGTATTTATAAATTTACTTATAAATTTGATACAATTATAGATAAAAAAATTGGATATAAAGTTTGTTTTTATAAAAATAAGAGAGCATCCATCTACAATTTGTTTTAATAAATCCCACTAGTAGAAAATGATGCCATACCTACGGATTTACATGCGGATTTAGAATTCGCAGAAAAATTACAAGCGGAAATATGCAAGAAAATTACCTGCGGATTTTTTTGCGCGGGTATTTAAATCAGCAAGTATTACCTCCGGATTTTAAAATCAGCAAGCAATATTTTACTTAAATTTTTTTCATAAAAAACTTTTTCAAAAATTTAAAATTCCTTCCCACTTCGTCTTTTTAGTATCCCGCTCTGATTTTTCCAACTTCCAAGTCCCATTCTTCCCTCCGCTTTTTGAACCCAGAAAGCAGCTCCAGATACATCACCGTCGTCGCTGCTCCTCCCTCCCTGGCAACCCTTGCTTCCTTCGTCTCGCCTTCTCTTCCTTGTCTTCCTCATATCTCCTCACATGACCGCTCTCGTTCCTCTCTGCTCTTCTGTATTTCTTCTTTGAGCTGTAATTTGAACCCTAGAAAACTTTAGACTGTTTCTGGTTGCTTCATCGGCCCAATTTTTCGACGACTCCAGCTCCAAACGTGCCATTTGTCATGTTGGTCCCAATGGAAGTCCTGGGGTCCATTGTGGTCGTCATCGGCGTCGGAGAAGGAGGGTCTTGAGGTGAAGCCACAGTGGACAGATTCAAAGGCGTATGAGACTTGGCGGCGGAGTGAGGAGCGATGGGGTGAAAATGGGAGAAAGCAGGGGACAGGGTGATGAGTCTTTCGATCAGCAAGACTGAAAGACGCGGTAGACTGGAAACTTAAAACGTTTCGCCATATTTCTCTCTGCTTCTCTCGGAGTTGTTTGGTGGTAAAATGGTGGGGATTTCTCTTTTATATATATATATATATATATAGTAGAGCTGACGCATTCCACGCCCATAGGTGAAAGTAAGTATTAATTTAGGAATAGCATTATATCAACGCTAATGCTTCCTGCTTAATTTGCATAATCACTGATTATTTCCAATTTAAAATTGAGTTCGCCAGTCTATAACATGTTTGCTAAACTATCTTTATCTACTATTAGTCTATGAATAATCTTGTTTTTGCAATAGCCTACTTTGGTTCGAAACCTCAAAATTGCTAATTGTTCATTTAGGTGGGGTAAAACTCATGCTCTTTTAAGGGAGGACTTACGTATGAGTCAATAATACGGTCTGTCGCTAATGGCAACATTTCCTTCTGGGAAGGTGTTTTTGAACTATTTGAGTTTTTGGAGGTATATTTCCTATCTTTTGGCATGTCCTGCATGCCATTCTTTCATATAATGAATGTGTTCTATATAAAGTGAATGAATTGAATATGATTTCTCAATATTGTCCGCAAGTTGACATTGATTCCTATTTTCCATTTGTACTTTGCAGGAAAGAGGCATTCCTGTGTTAATATTTTCTGCAGGACTTGGTGATATAATAGAAGAGGTCTGCATGTTCAATTTCTCTCACACTTGTTTTGGTTGTAACAGGTTCTAAGACAAAATCTTCATAGAACTTTCACAAATATGAGGATAGTATCCAACAGAATGGTATTCAATAATGATGGCCGCCTTGTATCTTTTAAAGGTACATTTATGTAGTCGATGTTGATTAACTACATTATTCTGGTTCTTCATGTCAATCTTGAAATTGACAAACTTGTTTTGAACTTTGTTTCAAAAGATTTATTTTTCTTTTTGCTTCAACAAGTGTGAGGGAAATTTTTGCGAAAACAATGTGGAGGTCTTCATTACTTGTTCTGTCATTACCCAAATGAGGAGAATCTTTTTAAAGATGTCACTTAGAATTTGGCAGATTGTGTTTTAAATTTTACATTTGTCTTTTTGTGTACTGCTATGTTAACGGATTCCATATTGAAGGAAGACAGCCAATGAGGGGTTCTATATTATGTCAACGCCTAATGTAAATCCGGCCAAATCAGTATGAACTCTCAAGTCTCATATATGGGAGAAATCAACGAAAGGTCTTGTAAGTTTGGTTAGGAGATCAACACCGTCTTCTTTTGCTTATATATGTGAGAAGAATGGAGGGTCTCTCACAGACAAGGTACAACATTGTGGTACCTTGACTGTTATGCTGCGTCGATTTTTTGCCTGTGATGACTTGAATATGCTTATGATTTTTCATTCAGTTGTGGACATGCAGATGGATGAACTTGCATGCTTTTCTGTGAGTTTGAGTTCGACTTAAAAGTGAAGCAGAGGAGAAATGAAATTCTTGAAAAGTTGATTGATTATATCTGTTAATAATTGAAATAGCTGTAAGGCAGGATTATACTTATGACTATTGTAAACTATCTGATTATACTGATTTATTGTATCTGGTTAATCATTGAAATATTTGATTATTGTAAATTATAATATATTCATTATGGAATTATACTGATTTGATTATTATAAACTAATCAAATATTCATAACTTTATAAAAACAAACTCCTGGTCTTCTGCCATTAGAATCTGCAGGAAATTTACCTACAAAATGTTAATAAAATCAAAGATATCTTTTAAAAAATTTTTATAAATTTACGTGTGGATTTTCCTGTAGATTTTACCTACGGAAAAATCCACATTAAAATAAATGGGAAATTTACTGTACAGTCCCACATAAGGGACTTATTTATCAAATGATCCCAAGTTTTAAAATATTTATCAAATGGTCCTAGAGGTGTTGTCAATACAGCGCATGGTGTTGTCAATGCAGCGCATGGTGTTGTCACGTG
>JANTPZ010090433.1:0-27846 GCA_025593235.1 Vachellia pachyceras | reverse complement strand
AGAGGCTTCTTGCCCCTGTCCATTCTTGCAAAAGTTATAAATTAGACAGTTATAAGTAATTGCATCTGGAGTAATTCCCTTTCTCAGCATATCATCAAAAAGTTCTTTGCCTCTCTCAAGTTCTCCTTTATTGCAAAATCCACCGATGAGTGAATTATACATGAATACATCTGGACTCCAACCGTTCTTCTCAATCTCCTCCATCAAAGTCAATGCCTCACCCACTGCCCCATCCTTACAAAAACCATCTATCAAAGTGGCAAAGGTCACCACATCAGGCGAGCAATTCAACCCTGCTGCTTCATTACCCTGAACAAATTCACTGCTTCTTTTAAATTCTTTGCCTTACAGTGTCCATTAATAATTGTATTGTAACTATAGCTATCCGGTAGGACACCATTCCTTCTCATTTCACCAAGTAACTGCATCGCCTTCCCGGTACCATCCCTTTTACAAAAGCCGTTCAATATTTTGTTTACATTAAACACATCAATTATAAAACCACGCTTGATCATCATCCCCAGAACCCCCAATGCTAACTCGGGCCTATGGTTATTCACAAAAATATCAATCAAACCACATAATGATGCAAAGCTCGGCAAGACGCCGACAACGCTCATCTTCGAATAAACCGACAAGACCATGGAATATAATTTCGCCCGCTTCAAATTATAAATAAGAAGGTTACATGCTGACGCAGAAGGCAGCAAATTAGAATCAACAGCACAGTGAAAGAGGGAAACCACCTCGGAGAACTGAGTATCAGGGTTTGCAAGCAGAGATCTTAACTTCGACTCTACTTCATCCACTGAAGCAGATGAAGAAATTGAAGACCAAGGCTTGAAATAAATACGAAAGATATAAACATTGCGGGAAATAGAGCCGCCAATACGAGGAGCGAGTATCAGTTTTGACATCATCATAATCCGTAAAGCCAATTCAAAAGCTCGAAAAGGAAGAGATTAAGACAAACCCAGAAATCGTTGTTTAATAGTGGTACCGAAATTTGAAAACTCAACAGAGATATGACGGCGAGTAAAGAGTAAGGATCGCGCAATCCTTCCCGCCTCCTTCGGCTAGCCAAACCACCCCCTTTCCCGGCGTCGGTCGAAATTAAAATGGAACTTATTTTTCTTTTTTAACTCATTTTTCATTTTTTTCCCCTTACAAAGTAGTGTGACTTGTTCTCCTGTATAAAAAAAATTAGAATTTTCTCTCCGGTTCACAGCGATGCGAGGGACAATATGAATGAATATAATATTTTAATGTTTCAAATGTAGATGACATTACTTCGTATGTCTCAGATTTATTACCACCTCCGTTGTTAACAGCTAATTAATTAAATTAAGGAAGATAAATAAATGTATAACATATTATTATGATTAAAGTGTACTTTTAGTCCTTTATATTTATGTCAGGTTTCACTTTAATCCTTTAAATTTAAAACGTACACTTTCAGTCCCTCAAACTTAAAGTCGTTAGTCTTTCTTAACAGAAATTGCTGACTCATCAAACACTTAAATGACATGGCTGGAATGATTAACATCACTGGATATAGTTGTTTTTATTTTAAATCTTTTTTATTATACACAATTTAAAATATCAAATCTATTATATTATTAAATTAAAATTAAAATGTGATTATGCTTTGTCAACGTCTTATTACACAATCATCAATTAAATTTGATTAGTCAATAATTCCTGTTAAGAAAAACTAACGGCGTTAAATTTGAGGGACTGAAAGTGCACTTTTTAAACTTAAATGACTAAAATGAAATCTGATGTAAACGTAAGAGACTAAAAATATTATTTAGCCTATTATTATTTTCTTTAAATTAGTTTATTTATATAAGTATCTCGAAATATATATTTTAATTAAGTAATTTATTTCAATTTTTTAATATCCGTAAACAAATTTAATTCACTCTTATATTAAAGACATTCTGCATGCTAGTATGTTGTATTTAGTGTTACTGAAAAACAACTTATGTTTTTCATCTTTATATTCTTCAAAAAAACATTTTATTTCTACTCCATCCCTAAAAATAATCTGTACTGCATGTTTTCATCAGTTCATTGATTACCATTAAAAGTGTGGCACTCATCATTAATAACATACAAGTAAATGATGATTATTGATTGTGGCATATAAATAAAAAGAATAAGGGAATAATCAATAATAACCTATAATTAGTAGTATTTTTTTGGAAGTTATTTGAAAAATAGTTTTTACAGATTTCGAGGCGGTTTGAAAAATAGTTTTTACAGATTCCGTGACAAAACCTAGGTTTTGAAAAATAATTTATGTTTGGAAAATTATTAGCTTTTACGGATTCTGAGGTAAAAAAGTAAGTAGAAAAGAAGAAAGAGAAAGAATGAAAAGTAGGAAATATGAAAGAAAAGAAAGAAAAAGTATAAGAAAGGAAAGAGATGGAAAGAAAAAGTAGGAAAGAGGAAAGAGAAAGAAAGAAAAAAGTAGGAAAGAGAAAGAAGGAAAAAAGTAGAAAAGAGAAAAAAGGAAAAAGTGGGAAAGAGAAAACCTAGGTTCTGTAACCAAAATAACTTTTCAGAAAATTTTTTGTGCTTGGATAAAACCTAGGTTTTGTGGTAAAACCTAGATTTTGAAACCAAACCTAAGTTTCAGGAAGAGGAGGCAAACAAGCCCTAAAACACATTGAAGAAAGAAAGATAGAGGTAGATAGATAAATTTAGGGCTTGTTTGGAAACCTATTTTGAAACCTAGGTTTATCTCAAAACCGAGGTTTTGTCCAAGTAAAAAATTTTTTCCCAAAAGCTATTTTGGTTACAAAACCTCGGTTTGAAATCTAGGTTTTCTCTTTCCTACTTTTTCTCTTATTTACTTTTTCATCTTTCCTCTTTCCTACTTTTTTCCTTCTTTCTCTTTCATCTTTCCTACTTTTCATTCTTTCTCTTTCCTCTTTCCTACCCACTTTTTTGTCTCGGAATCTGTAAAAGCTAATAACTTCACAAGCATAAATCACTTTTCAAAGCCTAGGTTTTGACTCAGAATCTGTAAAAGCTATTTTCCAAAATCTTTTCTACAAAACCTAGGTTTTACCTCGGAATCTATAAAAGCTAGTTTTAAAATCACACCCAAACAAGCTTTAGTCTGTGTCAATTTTTTAAATAGGTCCTCATGTTTTTTTTTTGCCAACACATGGGTAAAAGAATTTATATATTATGCTCATAAGGGAAAATCTCAACAAAGAGGCTAAAGAAGGATAGGAAACTAATAATGCATGTTAGAGTTAAGATCATAAACCAAAAAGGGGTTTTGGTAACAAAAGAAAAATTAGTTTTCAAAATTGAAGGGTTCCAAAGGTCCTGAAAAATGAATCTGTTTCCAGTTGAGATTTAAAATAGAAAACGGGCTCCAAATGGATTGAAATTTTCTAGTAAGAAACTACACATCCTGATCTTTAAAATGATATAAAGTTTTTAAATTTTGGATGTGTACATTAGGAGATATGATTTTTTAACAAATTGAGATTTTTCTAAAATATAAATTAAATTACATAGGATCAATATATAAGCCACATTTATTACAAAAGTTAAGAAATCATTCTTTGACTAATTTTTTTTTTAAAAAATATAACTAACAGTGCTACGTACAAAGAAAGTGGTAAATCTTTTCCATCCAATAGATAAATAACTATGAATAATAGAAAAACACATTGAATTTGAGAAAGATCAAGCATTTTGAATGTTAAGAAAACTTTTTACAAAATATGCTTAGTATCAATTGGGCTGCTAACACTATAATTGCTATAATTTAAGTATTGAATATAAGTGATACATACATATTTCTAAAGTGTCACATCCTCATTACTTTTTTTAATAAAAATATTTCAATTATCTATTTTTATGAATCTCGTGTCCTGTAAATTTCTTTTAATTATTTATCTTTATATAACTCATTATAATATATATTTGTGGGACTTATAAAAAAAGACAGAATATTTTTATTGAATAGAGTATAAATTATAGGAAATTGGGAGTATGCAAGTATTCTGTTTAAATAATACTTTGCCATAGAATATAGATCGTAATCTTACAAAGCATGTGCCACTCGACATGGATTCCCACTATAAATAGGCATCTTTGGGTAATTTGAAGGAGTATATGCATCTTTCATATCTTTAATTAGCAAGATGGATCAGAGACTAATGATAGGATGTTGGATATGATTTCTAAATAGTTTTTTATTAAATATATATATATAATTGATACAGACTGATACCATAATTATAATTATGTATATATAATTATAAATAGTTTTTTTATAAATTATATATATATATATCTAATGACTATGTCGGAGCCTTGCTATTTTACTTTTGTCTTTAATTTTTTCCCCGAAAAAGCAAGTGAATTGCCTTGCAATGATTTATAGAACAAAAGCATAATATATTAAAAACATCTGAAGAGTTTATTCGACATATATACGACATCATTATTTCTTCTACATTACTACAGTCTACAGGTTCATGTCAGTTTTCCCCCTTTTTACATCTAATTTATGAGAAACACTTATATGTTAAAAGTAAAAAGTATTCATATACACACACACACATATGGGGCATCCCTTTTAGAAAACAGACGTGAGAAGTTATAGTGAGACAAACGGCTCATACTGCGGTGCTCTTCTCTCAAAATTTCTGTTACTAGTCCATTCCTGTAGGGCTAGTTAAAACTAAAGTCGCTTGTTGTAGTGCAAACAGATCAACACACTTAAATCATTCTTGCACAACACAACATACACACTTCGCATATATCATATAAGGAAACAATATTAAAAACTTGTATATATAGTAGGATGAGTATATCTCATTCATGCACAAATTATTACACACCATCTCACAAGTTCACCAGATAAAGCCTATATATATATATATATCATCCCTATTTTATTCAGTATAAAGGTTATCACAAGCCATATTATTTATGAGTCATAAATAGTGAGACTTACACACACATAATTAAGATATTGCAGATATCCAAAGATTATATATATAGCATGGTCTAATTATTAAAGCTCAAGCTAATTTGTGTTCAATCTCTTTCAAAAGAGTGAGGACAAACTGAAGGTATTTATGTGGAGGTGGTACTTCCTCATTGATCTTCTCGTATTCGATTCTTAACTTGACAGTTCCATTTGTCTCAGCTTTGAGGATGAGGCGGTAGCTCTTGTACAGTTCCCTTATATTCCCTCCCAAAGCAGTGTAAGTTAGAGTCTTGTTCTCTTCATCCACCTCAATTCTTTCCTTAAATACTTCTTCTTTCCCATCTGTGAGAACAAGTTTCAATTTCAAGAATGAAATTTGAAGTCATCAATATGTTTATACCGTATGGTCTTCACTTTTTGATTCAAAACTAGTTCAACTTTGTTTTGATTAATGTTGGCAAAAGTGACTTTTACCCATTGCAAACCAAAGTGAAGATGTGATGTGATTTATTTAAATCTAACACCATAATCTTATGTATGATCTAAGATGTTATATGCATTATAAATAAGCATTTAGAGTGCTGAAAGCAATATAAAAACATAACATCATAATGTTGAATCAATGCACTATAAAAAAGATTAAGATACTAAATGCTACGAGAAAATAATACCAAGGTGTTAATATTACTCTAGTCCTAAAAAATTAGTTTACATAATTTGTTTGGATGATATACTGAAAAGTAAATTTCTGAATGTTTAAATCTGAAAAAAAAATTGTCAAAAGTTAGACAAATCGCTTCGATCAACTTTCGAAAGTTACATGCCCCGTGCCCCAAAACATGTCAAACATAATTTTTCATCCAACTTTTTTTTGTGCCAACTGTTTCAAGGCTTCTTAACACTATCCCAACCGTCAAACATAAACTTTTTATCTCTCTATCTTATTAGACTACTGCAATTTGCCGTTAAACTGATATCTGGCATGCATGTAAGGCCATGTATCTGAAGTAATGGTATATGTGCGCGCGCGCGTGCATGCTCATAAGAGTATGATATGTTTTCAAATGATGATCGTGTATATACTACATACATACATACATATATATATAAAGATATACTTACCTATGGTAAACTTCCAAAGCTTGACAGAACCTGGAGTTACCCAGTCACCATTAAGAACTTCAATATCACGAATCTTATCAGTAGATTTTGGAATTTTCTGGTTTTGAGACTTGAGAAAGTTAAAGATCTTCTCAGGAGATGATCCGAGTTGTTTAGTAGCCTCAAGGACACAAACTTGAGCCATTATAATGCTTGCTTCTGATGATAATCTGTAATCAGAAGTTTAATTAAGCAATAGCTCAGGTTGGTGCATTTCCTTTTCAGCTGATCCTGATATTTATAGCAATCCCCAGATTGCAGATTGTGCTGTAGTCATCAGTTGGAACCACTGTTTTTCGACTCTAATTATATCCCACAATATAAACCATTCTCACACACGCATATATACACCTCTTATTCTTCTTATTTTTTCCCAAACTAATTTATCTCATTTATAAACTCATATATAATATAATAATATACATAAATATTCCATAATTATTATCTAAAGTAGTTTATTTAGTTTCATTAATCTCCTTAAAAAATCAAATGGAGCATTATATTAAGGAAGAAAGACAGTATTATATCATGTATCTTATATACACTTCTTTACATGTCACATCAGTAATATTACTGGCAGTAATTAATTTAACATGTTGTCAGAAAAGTTTCATTTTATATTGCTTAATAAATGAACAAGTTTGATTCTTTAATTATATTATTAATACACAATCAGTGCTGCTTCTTTTGCTTGGTTCCATTTTATTTTATATTTCTTTTGGCCATTTGATTCCCATATAATTGAAACACAGTATATGTGCTTCTCTGATAAAAGCCTTCCTTTTCCGGATTCTTCCACTGCAGTAATAAGATGCGGGCATTAATGGCAAATAAAAATTATTTTTTTTAGTAGGACTAGCATTTTTTTGTAGTCATCTATAAACACTAATTAATCTCCATCATGATACAGAAGGCAAAGTTAGACCCCGCCTAGGTAAATTTGCTTTATACATAGAAGCTAGAAATCCAAACCTCCAACCATTAACCTAAGATATGATAGAAACACCATAGGCCCAGTGCTAGTTTAATTTGTGGTAATCAATGGTAAAACCCACAATTGTGGGGCAATCTCAGGGCTTTGAATATATGCCCCATCATCAATATATATGTGCTAGTTTAATTCAAATTGACCCTCGATCATTTTGTTACGAGTCTCACATCAATATGGTTATATTTAAAGAAGGGCCTTGTAAAGTATTAGGCTCTCCAACTTTGACAGCTAATTTTTTGGGGCGTGATTATTCCTAAAGACTTGTCCTTACTATACATTTATCTTCTGTTACTTTCGGAATTCGGCATATAATATATATGTGTGTGTGTGTGTGTGTGTGTGAATATACATATGTAAGTCAGATCCATTATTGATGCTGTGCAAATTAGGTAAAGGTAAATGGTTGGGAAGAGAATAAGTGGATTCTATTCAGATCTCCAACAGTTAACTAAGAATATATACGTGACGTGACTAAAGATTAGTGAGAGTATCAAGTGCATATAGATGTAGCATGAAGTTAATTAAAGCCATTGTCCTCATCAGTCAAGTTTACTGCTGGTATAGTGGGCAAAGTTCTTTTAGTGACACATTTATTTGTGTGATTTTAAATTAAATTAAAAGCATGAGTTATCTTATCAAAGCGAATTTATGTCTAGTAAGCTTATAATATACTACCATATCTTTTAAAATACGCAAACTATGTTGGAGCAATATAGTATGTGAGAGGAATTTGGAGAGTGAAGTGGGAGAGGATTAGAAGAGATAAACTAGCTAGATGATGTATATAGTTTTCTTAGAGAGAGGCTTTTGCTGATGTTTACTCCAACAATGAGAGATCCAACCTCTGTTTGTAGGAACTTTGAATGGCTCATCACGTGTCTACTATGTCAGATGATTTACCTGATACTTCATACAATATCCACTTTATAGTTCAATTTTTTTATTAAGTAGATCTTGGGTCCGTTTGGTAACACGGTGAGATAAATAACTTATTTGTATAAATACTTGTGGAGAAGTGAGATTGGAAAATAAGTTAGATTGTAAAAGTAATTTGTGTTTAGAAAAGCGATGAAAGAAATGACTTATTTATAAAAGTGAATACGTTTGGAACATGTTTAAAAACCTCTCCTCCCCTCTTTCTCTCTCTCTCAAAATATCCTTTGTTGGGTCTTCTCTTCCCAGGCGTGGACTTTGGCTTTTATTAGTCTCTCGCACTCTCCCTTTCTCTCTCTAAAAACCATCATCAATGTCCCAAGTCTTCTTTTCCTTTCTATCTCCTTTCCTTTTAAATCCTTGCATTTTTTGAAACTCTGTTTTATCAGAAGAGGCCAAATTCTTGTCCCTCCACATAATCATTCCTTCTTACTTCTCTTAAACCCCCTCTATATCTCGAGCTTCTCTCGTCCACTTGAGCTTTCGCAGTGCAATTGGAAGTTTGAATAAGAGAGCAGAAGTTTGAGCTTTCCCGGGACGAAGGGGCTTTTTCGGAGATGCAAAGAGTTGGAATAACGGTTAGGAGAGTAAATGCAGATGAAACTTGTCAGTAGCGTTTGATGGATAAGCTCAGGATGCAAGCTTCTCCGCCAAAGGAGCTTTTTCGCGCAAGCTTATTAGGATAAGCCTTCCCAAACAGATTGGACAGGTGAACAGTAATAAGATTGGGCGTTTTCCACTGTGCATTGAGTGTTTCGTCATGCTACCGGGTTGCCAAACACACCCCTTGTATTAGATATTAGAAGAGGTAATCTTTAATTTAATTTATTTGTCTACTTCTTACATTTCCAACTAAGAGCTTGTTTGGCTTCCAATCCTGAAACCTATGTTTGGTTTCAAAATCTAAGTGTAACCCCAAAATCTAGGTTTTGTCCAGGTATTCACATTTTTCAGAAAAGCTATTTTAGATACAAAACCTTGATTTGAAACCTCGGTTTTGAAAAATCTATTTTCTTATCAAATCTCACATTCTTTTCTAATAAAATTTCTCTTTCCTATTTTTTATTTATTTCTCTTTCCTCTTTCTTACCTACTTTTTGCCTTGAACTCTGTAAAGCTAATAACTTCTAAACACAATCTTTTAAAACATAGGTTTTGAAACCAAAGTTTTGTCTCGGAATCCATAAAAGCTATTCTCCAAAATCTATTATCCAAAACCTAGGTTTTACCTTGAAATCCATAAAAGCTATTTTGAAAAGGGTTTCCAAACAAACCCTAATACATGCTACATACTCAGTCTGTTTGGCAACACTTTTCCCCACCCAGAAGCACGGTGCACAGTGCCAAAAGTGGAAAAAAGTTGCTGTTCACTTTTTTGCAGTGTTTGGCAATGCTTATGAAAACAAGTCACTTGTGGGAATAAGTTACTTCTGCCAACAATATGAAATCTTAGACTTTTACAAATAAGTCATTTCTTCTACCGCTTTCTCAAACACAAATTACTTTTACAATCTGACTTATTTTTAATTTCACTTCTCCATAAGTCATTCTACAAATAAGTTACTTATCCCACCGCATTCCCAAACGGACCCACTGTTGAAAATTTTGTGTATGGTTGTGTCTGTAGCATTCCCAAACGGACCCGCCAAAGGTTGCTCTAGGAACACTTTAGTTGCAGCCAACTTTTGGATTTGTTGCTACAAAACTAGCTTCCATTTTCAAGAATCCTCTTGGGTCCCTTTCGCCACGGCCAACATTCGGGGCATCTTCACCGCGGCGAACTATGAACGTCAACACGGCTAA
Source organism: Vachellia pachyceras (assembly GCA_025593235.1). Taxonomy (NCBI): domain Eukaryota; kingdom Viridiplantae; phylum Streptophyta; class Magnoliopsida; order Fabales; family Fabaceae; genus Vachellia; species Vachellia pachyceras. The sequence goes on along the minus strand of JANTPZ010090433.1, from coordinate 17,992 downwards.
ATCTATTTGTCAACGATAGTTAATTAAGTGTAAGTGTGCCGGTCACATGGGGGTAATGTAATACCACCACACCTCCACGTCTCTCCTCCCCTTCTTCTTTCCTTCTTCTTTTCTTCTTCTCCAGCCAGCAAAGGCCGAAGAGCTATGCTAGGGCAAAGTTTGGTGACCATTTAAGTAAAAAAAATCTCTTCTTCTCACCTTTCTTCCTTCATGAAAATTGTTCTAGGTATTGTTCTCTTTCCAATAGTAGTAATTTCCTATTATATAGAAAATATTTTTGGATTAGAGTTTTGATAAAGTTTTGAGTTTATGCGATGTAAGATCATAAGAATGTAAAGAAATGTTTATAGAGAATTTTCATCGATTTAGATTTTTTGATTTGTGTGTATTAAGGTTTTATAATAATTTTTCTTGATTATAGACCTAATACATATTTTGGCCTTTGTGGCCAATCTAAATTTTGTTGAGTAGTTTATTTGGGTTTAGGAATGTTATTAAAGTTGATATTGATTTTTGAATGGATAAATTTGAGGTTTAGGATTAAATACCGATGTTGGGTATTTTGGAAGAATTTGAAGTATTGAAATTTGTTTTTTTGGATAGATTGGAGAAATAGAGATATGTTGGGATTCAAATAATTGAGATATGACTTATGAAAGAAGGAAATGGAGGTTCCTTTAAGGATTTAATGATTTTGTGAGTTATGTGATTTTGAAAATTTAAAGAGAATGTTTGAAGATTTTGGATAATGCAATCTTTAAGAATTGGAAATGTGGATGCGATAAAGAGGTTTAAGTTTGAATGTAAGGTTTTGTGAGAGGACTTGAAGTTTAGAAAGGGAATAAGTTTTATTTTAATTATTTTATGTGTGTGTAGGTTTGTTGTGTGTCGTTAAATTGATGTGTAATTATGGTTGTGTAGATTATTTGTGTTTGAGAACTTGACCGTTAGGCTTGAACTATTGTAGTATTGCAACTTGCTTTAACAAGAGGTAACCACATCTAATTTATTTTATATGCTTGTATATGTTGTAAGATGTTTTTGAAACTTTTTTGAACTATAAGTATTATTTTGGTGTTAAAACCCCTCGATGATAATTCTTTGGTGGATTAATATGAAATGACTCTTATGCACTAAGTTTCATATATTATGAATTGTCGGTGAAGAGGATAATATTTTATTATTATGAATCATGTTTTCAATTACTCATATCTTGTGATGTCATTCCATAAGTGAGAATGTGATGAGCAATAAGCGTATGGATGTGTTGTTGAGGAGTGTGATCATATTGTTGGGAATTTGGATTGTGTTGGAGCATGGGAAGATGATGTATTGGTAAATATCAAAGTACATGGTAATAGTCTTTTCTATTGATTATAATAGCTGACATTATGTTAGACTTTTCAAGTCTTGGACCCAATTGTGGGTGACCACAGAGAGGATGACACATTCCAGTTTTAGACTCAGTTATAGATGGTTAGGAAGGGTGTTCATTAGCCTCATAATGATGGTGACTCTCGCCAAGACTTCTATTATCATTCATAGGTTAAAGTACGAGTTTGGTGATATAAGGATAAGTTTTATTAAGAGAATTGTGTATCATATGTGCTATCCTATGATTCACAAACACTTTGAATAATGATTAATTCATGTGGAAATTTGTTAATCTTCCAACTCCTCTGTTTAAAGCATACTACAAAGCTTGGTATTCAATTATGGATTAAATCCTCTATTTGGTTATAGTTGTTTGGTGATATACTTTTAATGAACATACCCATACTTCACCTCTTATAATCATGCATGTATATTTGATAAATTATTTGTTGGTTATTGGGACTCTATGTCTCATCTTATGATTTTTAATATTTTCAGGAGAGGGTCCCAATACTGGTAGATGGGAAGGAAAAGAGTCAGATGCTTCGTATTGCGTTGTCCTGGCATAGGGCCTCCTCTTTTTAAAATTTTCATGTGGGAGATATATATATTACCATATATTTAGGTGGTGCATACTCTTTATTTATTTTGCTCATTTTGATGATGACATTTCGCTGCCCATTTGTAAATTTCAAAATGTTTGTTGGATAGATGCTGTTTGGAAGGGAGTTATATTGATAATAGTGTTTTCCCTAAGTTGGAAGAATTTATGGTGGATGCTATAATTTGATTTTTGATATGGTATTGGGCAAACCATTGATTTGGTTGGGCGTCTCTTGAAATTTGATTTCATTTGTAAAACTAAAGTACATGAGGAATTTTATTGGATTCATGGAAAAGAAACGTTTCAGTATCAAAGAAAGAGTTCTTCCAAATATGTTGGAATATACTTTGAAAAGCCATTTCCTTATAAATTAAATTTAATTATATGGGTTCATAAATTAAATGATTTTTAATTCAAATGGTATATTTCCTTAAGAAACACCATTCCAAATCATCTTTTCAGTGTCTATAAAAATCATAATCATCACTCCATTTAGAGACATATACAAAAATGAAAAACTATAAGAATGAAATTCTAGATATCGAAAACCTTTTCTGTCTTGTCTGAGTTATATTACCTTTCACCAATTTTATCTCTATTTTGTTTAGGAAGGTTAATCTTTTCTAATTCTATAAAGGGTTGCGAAATATCCTTAAGGATAATGTTATCGAACGTGTGACTCGAATCATATATATATATATATATACACACATATTTTGTTGATTTTGCAGATTTGGCAACTCATTCATCAAGAAAAATTCTATGTGATTGGGCCATAAACGAATGTCACTCCGTAAAGTTTGTTTGGTTTCAGGTTTAAAACCACTGAAGCTGAAGTGAAACTAACTAAGTAGGCAATTATAGGCCGAATCCAGTTGATTGTTTGTTGCTTATTATGGGATGTGTGGCATTATTGATAATGTTCTGTCATGTTACTGAAATCATTTTTCTCACTTGGTTTTGAGGATAAACTAAGGCAACTAAATCTTGTAGGGGCATGTATGTATAATTATTTTGTGAGTGCATTATTTGGGTTTTCTCCATATTCTCACAGACAAGTTAATTCGGTATATACAAAAAGTCTTTGTCCAATGCCTCTTGAACTGAGCTATATATATATATATATATATATACAGTTGTTGAATGAAGCTGTATGCTCCAAAAGACCTTGATGAGGCTATCGTTTCCACAGCCATGTTAGCGTATTGAATAACTCGCAGGAAACAAACAATAATGGGCCTGATTTAATTTGTAAATAATAAACAGTGATTAGTAGTACTGATGGAGTTAATTGATTCTTATCCTTATATGCTGTGAGCTATTTTGGCAACTCTCTCTCTGGTTAATGCAGCAACAAGTTAAAAGCTTTCAAATTAAAGATGGTCCTTTAATTTGTACAACTAACATAACACTTGTGTTTGGATACTCCGTTAGGAGAAATGAATTACGGCTTTCGAGGTGATTTTATGAATTTCAAGATTGTTTTACAGATTTCGAGATGGTGAAGATGTGGTTTGTGGACGATGGTCCCTTGCGCTGGCACCACACTACTTGCTAATGAACAATGAATGAATGATTGAATGATTGCTGATAAGTGTGTTAATGGCATTTGGATGGAAATTGAGAATTTAATTAAGTTGAATTACCATACTTCAATTGAAGCTTACCCCAATAATTACTACACCCTCTTTCCCTTCCATTATAAATATAAGAGTTATATCATAAGTTTATTTGGTTCGTGAATGTATTATATTAATCTAATTTATCTTTTAAATTTATAATTTTTTTAACTAAGGATTATCTATCATTGTCTTGGTATGAATGTGATTTTCAATCATCAACATTGGTTTCAATGTACGACCCTTAAAAGAGAAATTAACACACATTTTATTATGACTAATTAATTCAACTAATTTTTCTAATATCCACAACTTAGAGTTTGTTTGGGAGCTCTTACCAAAACAAAAATTTTACCTCAGAACTTAGGTTTTGTCCAAATACTCATATTTTTTTTCAAAATTTAGGTTTTGTTACCTTGGTTTTGAAAAAAGCTATTTTCTTGTCAAATCACACTTTCTCTCATAATAAATTTTTCTTTCATCTTTTTTCTTTCCATTTACTTTTTGTCTCGATTCCGTAAAGCCAATAACTTTACAAACATAATCACATTTCAAAACTTACGTTTTACTTTGGAATCCGTAAAAACTATTATCCCAAAATTCATTTTACAAAACTTAGGTTTTACATTAAACTCCGTAAAAATCGTTTTCAAACAGACTTTCAAACGAAGTGTTGTTATTAATTCAATGACAGTTGTGTGCCCCAACCTTTGAGAGAAAAACTAACTGTAATAAGCCGTTGCCAAACCTTGATTATGAGTTCCAACTCAACAATTAATGAACGAATGTATATATATATAACACCCCAACCTCCCACCTTTCACCTCTCAACTTTTAAGTCTGAAGGCAACTAGAAAGTAAAATTAGGGACTAAGACATTGGGAAAAATAAACTTCCTCCTCATATTAATATATTGAAACTTTTATCCTTCTTTGCAATTAAAATTATAATTTTATGTACCCAGTCGCATTCGAGTGTTGTCAAACTTCACTAATTAATAAGGGAAATTTATAATCATGTTCTACATAGAAGAATTAATGAACAAAGGGTTTAAAAATTGGTAAAATTACCATCAAGTCCTAGCAGTAATTAATTCGGTTGTCATTAACAACTTCACCAACTGTCATTAACAACCTCACCGACTGTCAGATGCTTTATTTTTCTACATGAATTCAAACTCAATCTTGAGATTTTATCTTCGAAAGATTTTATTTAGAAAAACCTAAACTAAACAGAAAAATAAAATCCTATTAAAAATATTCATAACTGTAAATTAACATGTGTGCCTGTATCAACACGATGATACATACGTTTTTTAATCAAATGCTTGTTATACATACGATTTAACAAAAAAAATAATTTTTTCAACATTTAAATTTTGAATCGGAATTTTACATTCAAAATAGTTTTTTTAAAAAAAATTATACTTTTAAAGAATCAAAATCAAAGTTTTAAATTAAAACGTAAATTCTAAATTTTATAACTGAAATCCTCATGCTGTCAAAGTATATTTCTTGCTCTACAGAAAGAGCGTAGAAGGTTGGAGAAGTCTAACCATTTACGTTTGCACAAACCCCAAAAGGGACCAAAACGTCCTCCTCTTTCCTCCTTTCACTGCCCTTCCACCGCCTCTCTTGTATATTTCCCCACGAATATCCCTTGCTTGTTTCAATGAAACACAATCCTGCCCTCTGATTTTTGATTTAATTCGGAAAGGGTCTGTGAATCTTAAACCAATCAGATTTCAATGGCGAGGCCAAATCAGGAGGCAATTGATACGTTCATTAGCATTACGGGCTCATCTGAGGCAATCGCAGTGCAAAAGCTCGAGGTTACCTTTTACTTGTGTATTTAGTTTTAATTTGATCATCGAGCTGATTCTAGGTTTTCAGAGAAACTTGATTGAAATCAATGTAGCCGAAAACGTGAATTCTGTTTTCTAGTTCATTGGAATGGTTAGGGTTTTTGTGCATTGACTAGTTAAATTGGTTCGGGATTTCGTTTGCCCAGTTAACCTATGTAAATTATTAGTGATTTTTTGCTGGTTCAATGTCACTAAATTTAGAATTTCATGTGTCCCGGATGCTTCTATTCACCAACAGTGATTAGTGTGCATTGGACATTTCTGACAAATTAAAACTAAACAGATGGATTGGAATACGGGGAGACATTTTCAATTACTAAACATGTCTATCTCACTTGAGTGGGGTGTATGGCCTGCTGATTCAAATTGAACTTCTTGTTCTAATAACCATGATGTTAGATTAACTCAACCGCTCTTCCTATGTAAATCTAAGCTTCAGGTGGACATTCCTTTTCCCCCTTGAAACATTGGTTGTCAGTATCCAGTCAATTTGTATTGAACCAGCTCCATTCAGCCTTTTTTTTTTTTAAAAAAAAAAAAAAGCCATGAATCAGTTCAGTCAAGTAGTATCTAATAATCTCTCCTTTGTTAATAATATTGTTTACTGCAGGAGCATGGTGGCAATCTTAATGAAGCCATCAATGCACATTATAGTGGAGACAGAAATTCGTCAACCAGGTATACTATTTTTGGATGACTTGTGAAACAGCAATCCATTAGAAATGCACCCTCATCTAAATAGTATTACTCTGTATTCTGATTTTTCGCATATATTTTTATAAATATTGATATTGACATCTTTATTCATTTCTTCTTGGGCAGCACTCATGGTACTTCTGTTGCTGCTCCTCATGATTTCATGGATATAGACAATGAAATCAATGATGAACTGCGCAGGCCTTTCCCACTTTTGTCTTCAGCCAGAAATCTCAACCCATTTCCTCTTCTTGATCCTAGAAGTATATTTGATGCACATCCTGCTTCAACCAACCATGATCCATTTGTTACACATCCAAGAGAGGTAAGGGAGATTCCCATAGAGGTTAAGGATGGTAATCAATCCAATTCTCAGGCTGGTCATGCTCCAACCATTGAAGATGTCACGGGAACTGTTCATGCCCAAGGTCAAGATGTCCATGGGACTGTCATAATTGATGACGACGTCGATGAAAATACTCCACTTGCCAATACTGAACGCCAGGGGGCTGATGCTTCACCAGACAGAAGTACTAGGCCTAGGGCTCCTCAGCTTGAGAATGTGCCAGATTATCACAATGACATAGAAGAGGAAATGGTACGTGCTGCTATTGAGGCTTCTAAACGGGAAGCTGAGCAAATATACCCAAATTACAAGTCTGGCGGGCAAAGTGTATGTTTCTCTCTGGATGAGTTTCATGGTGCTCTTTTATGCTGACTTCTTGCCTTAGCGTATATCTTCCACCTGATGTAGGATTTAACTGAGTCTGGACCTCAGCAAAGGCAGTCTTTCTTGGAGGATCCTGAACTTGCCCATGCAGTTTCCTTGTCACTGAAGGTGCTCCTTTAATTTTTATTGTTTTATGTCACTGTGTCTTCATTCTCGAACCAGTCATCTCGACTAAGGTCACCAGTATGTATCACTACCACGATTCTAGGAACCAATTCATTCACACATTATTCTCCTATCTATTGTATTATATAGTATGGTTGTGATCTCTATTTTATTTTGTGATTGTCTTCTAGTCTCTATATAATAGGACCTTGGCATAGCTGAAGATCCACTGCTTTATTGTTGAATAAATTATTAGAATATTAGATTTTCCTGAGACACTCACCTTTACCTCATTTTTTTCTGGTACTGCATTATCAGTGCTTTCACGGCAATTTTCATTAATTTTAGTCTTAGATGCTTAATTTGTTCTAACATTGAATGAGCCCAGAGTGCTGAGCAGGAGAGCACAAAGTGTATCCAAGGAGAAGATATTGCAGAGGTGGTGCCACCTAAATCATCTGAGGTGGAACTAGGGGAAATAGCAGCATCAAATGGAAGGTATATTCTTTATTTGCCCTTTAGTGGCATGTGATCATGCACTCATTCCTGCTTTCTGTGGCTGTGAAAAAGTGCTCCATTGCATTCTCTGTGCCTTGTATTCATTTATGTTTTCTGTGGCTGTGAAGAAATGCTCTGTTGCATTCTCTGCGCCAACTTCAGCATTTTGCTTAACAATATGTTTTTTCTAAACATTTTCAAGTCTGACAAGGGTTTCATGATCATTCTAGAATGCAGGCAGGAAGCTCATCCTTCCGAGATGAAGCTGAAGATGTAGAGGAGCAACCGCTGGTTAGGAACAGGTCTAGACGTAGGTCACTGGGCTCCACTGAATCAGTCAAAGATGTTGAAGCTGTTGATGTTAGCCCACAGTCTAGCACAGGACATCAGGATAGAAGTAATCCGCAGCATAATGAAAGTTCCTTCCATTCTGATGAGGTATAGCCCTTCTTTTGTGAATTTTATTGAAGGATTAAAATTCTGTTTGCTCATCATAGCATCTTATGTTGTATGTGCGCTCTAATTCCCTTTGTTTGACTTCTCTGGAACTAAAGTGGGGCGGCATTTCCTCTGAGGAGCACGATGAAGCAGTAATGCTTGAAGCTGCAATGTTTGGTGGAATCCCTGAAGAGAGCAGGTTTCGCTATGGTTATGCACCACATGAGTTCATGCAGTCCAGAGGTTCCTATCCTCGGCCAGCCCCTCGCCCACCTTCACCATCACTGGAAGCTCAGCGCCTGATAAGAGAACAGCAGGTGTGAATTATTTTGTGAAATGGTTAGAATTATAGATCATTTATGGTCTAATTGCATCCATTGATGTCTCTGTTTCTGTGGTGCAGGATGATGAATATCTTGCATCACTACAAGCAGACAGAGAGAAAGAATTGAAGGCATTGGAGGAAGCGGAGGCTGCTCATGAAGAGGAAAGGCGCAGAGAGGAAGAATCTCTTAGGAAATTAAGGGAAGAGCAGGTAATGCCAAATATATAATTAGGTTCTCCATTATCTCTTGCTTTATGGCACCTGCTTCATTATTTTATTCTTGGGGGCTATTTGGCTCTTGTTGGAGTTGATATTTTAGGAAATTATGCTTGCATAGTAGCTAATTGTTATACCTGATCTTTGGAGGAGGGCATCGGAGAGGGACTGTTGAGCTAGCCGTTGTTTCACATGAATATGTTATATTGTCTGATGTCTTTGCTTCATGGTACAAAGTTAGAATGAGCTGATCCTAAGAGGTAGCTTTTCTGATTTCAATTTATATAGAGGATGGCCCAATTAGTGAAAATACGTCTTTAATGCAAATGTTTGGAAAGCATATCAATAATGAGATATTGATATATAGCTAAATTAGGTGATACTTTTATAATGTTACATTAACAAAAAACTAATCTTCTGGAGTAACTGTGCTGTTAATTCAACAGTCGTTTCATAACTTATATATCCTTATTTTTATGCTTATATGTTTTGCAATTTTATATACCAGAATAAGATGTTGATATAAGCCTTTTTTGTTTTATTCATATGATTTAAGCTTTTCGTAAAGAGCCTATGGCTAAATTGGCAATCCATACCCCCCCCCTAAATGGGAGGTTGTGGTATCTAACCCTGAAGTGGATGTGCGGTGGGTGAGTCTCCTTTCCCTATGGGGAGGGCTAAGTTAGGGGACATGACTTAAGGATTATGTTTATTCTTGAGATATTTATCTCATGATATTTTTCTTTGAGAAAAAAGGATTCTTTTCTGTTTTTGTTTACAAGAAACGAAGATTTATGGGTGGGGTTTTTTTCCTTTTTATCTTGTGGACATTTGTGGGTTGCTAATGATCGTTCACAAACCAAACTATTTTATTTATTTCATCATAAAAGAATAGTTTTGATCGTTAAATAACAAGATTCTCAATTCCAACTTTTGTATTGTGCAGTGCATCTATTCAAGAAAAACATGCAATCAGTTTTTCATGCTTTGTGGCTCTAGTATAATGGCTTAAACCCAAAATATGTGTACGTTCTTTTCTAGGAATACAGAAGACTACTCTTTGCAAGGTGCTTAACACTTGTATTTCATCTAATTGTGTCAGGAATTGGAAACACAATTAGCAGAGAAGGAAGTTTCTTTACCACCAGAACCATCATCTGATGACCAGAATGCTGTGACATTGCTGGTAAGAATGCCAGATGGCAGTCGTCGTGGACGTCGATTCCTGAGATCCAATATTCTACAGGTAAAGCTCTGCTAGGAAATTTTTTACTTGCTTTGCATCTTATGTTATTGCTTAACCTATGTCTTCTTTGTTTCTTCTTCTTCCTTTTTTTTTTTTGTCAGTCTCTTTTCGACTTTATAGATGTTGCCAGGGTGGTGAAACCACGCACTTACAGACTGGTGAGTAAACCTCAATCCCTTTCAGAATATGAAGTCATACTCTGTTGTATACGTTTTCCTTGTGCTTATGCCTTTTTATTGTTGTTCTGGGTATAGGTGAGACCATATCCTAGGCGTGCATTTAGTGATGGAGAAAGCACATCAACACTGGATGAACTTGGACTAACCAACAAGCAAGAGGCCCTATTTCTGGAGTTAATCTAATGCCCTTACTCCATAGTCCTGGAAAACGATAAATTGAAGTTAGTTAAATTCAAGTATTTGATCAATTCACACTCCAATAGGGCAATTCAATCTCAGTTTGGGCCTTCAAAATGAAACCATTCATGAAATTTCATTTATATACAAAATCATCTGCATACAACCATGGCTGCTTTTATTTGAGATGGATTAATTCATCATGGGAAGGATTATTTTGTTTGTATATCATACAGTAGCATGTGATTGAGATGGAAGATAGCATTTTCACGCTTAAAGATTTTTTCAGGTTTTTTTCCTTCGTTGTTATCTCTCGGCTTCAACCGAATAGATACAAGGCATTAAGGCTCATAAATTCGGCAGTAGAACCAAGAGGGCTATACTCTACACCCTAAAAGCAAGACCATTTTTTGGTAGGTGCCATGCTTGTTGATACAAGTCTCCTATAGCTACAATACAGCTAACGGCCTTACAAAATGCCCTTCTTTGCATTACTCACCATCAATGGCCTTCTCAGCTTGCTTCCTCTTCTCTCTCTATTAAACTTATAAAGTTCTCGCATGCAAAAATTATAGGTAGGCGAGGCTGGGCCCTCTGAAAACTCTTTACGATCTTGTTTGATATGTGGGCTATGCTTTCTAGGCTGGGCTATGCAAAAATTAAAAATTTTAGTTTTATTTTATAATTTAATGTGAAATATCATTACTTAATGAAAAAAAATAAATTCTGGCCTGCTGACTTCTAGGAAGATATGATTTTTTTTATTCAGCACATGGGACTGAATTGTTTGATGAATTTTGAATTTCATGAATTAAAAGGTTAATAGTTAAAATCACTTTTTTTTTGTCAATATTAGTTTTTTAACAAGATATGACAACATTGTTACGTGTTAAAATTTTCGGAGTGACTTTGAACTTAACAGATATAAAACACCTTAACCCTTGTTTTATTGTATGTTGTGCTGTAAGAAAGACATACAAAAAAAAATTAGGATATGCCTAATTAATGAAATGGAGTCCATGTATTCCCCGTTTCTGTGTAGCAATGTTCCCTACACCGCTTGCAAAAATGCATGGCCCTTACACAATACAATCCTATTTTCCTATAAATAACCATAGAAAGTAATCTATGCCCCCAGCCAACAAAAAAAAAAAAAAACGCGCGCGCGCGATTGTGGATTGGGAGGATATCAGCAAATAGAAGCTTTTGCTGTGATCTTGGAGTTCTGTTTTTCCATTTGGTTCATAAGGCTTCTCAGAGTTTCAGAGCAACCGAGTTGGGCAGAGGAATTATAAACTTTTAAAGATCAGTTTCCATTAGAATTATTAATAATCATTCTACGCATGATACTCTAGGTAAATATTTTGACTCTCGAGTTAGCAAAAAGGGCCGATAGGATTTGCTTTACACTTTTATGGTCTGGAAGAAACATCATTGGTTCCAAGTCTAGAATGATTTGTTACTGCATTAAAAAATAAACCTCTTCTTTTTATCCTCACTCAACAGTTGGTTCAGGACCCAAGAAGTTTTTCATTAATTATTTGTAATAAAAATTGTCTCCTGTTCTTTCCATCCAAGCTTAGTTCTCTCTCGATTGATACACCTAAAATACCATCGTGAGTGTATTATACATTATTTTCCACATCAATAACTTTTGTATCAGCAAAAAGTAATTTGTGATCTACTTGCAACAATTTTATCTTCCCACCACAACCAAAATCATTCCTATCAAATGATACACTGTAATGTATAAACGGCTAAAACATCATTTTGCTCAAAACAATAAAAAAACAATGAAAGTTCCTAGTAGTTCTTGTTACTCCAATAATATCTCTTTGCTCTTACATTGGAACATTATGGAACCTAAAAAGATGGTTCTATAGACTTGTATTCACATATCTACAGACGAAAAACAAATAAAATCCTATGCAGACCCTTAAAACTGGACCTATAGACAAGGTCTAGCATCCACATTTATTTCATTATTTAATTTCAACAGCATAATTAAAACCTACAAGCTAAATATATCTATCTATGCCCACATGACAAAGGGTCGGACAAAGAGAAGGGTTAGTAGTGATCAGTGATACTCCTACAAGATATTACAAGCATCCTTCCATGGCCACGCGACTACCGACACTAACATTACTTCAATACATCAGAAGGATCCTCCCTTGACCTGACAATTACAGTATTAGAAGAACCATTCTTTTCGTCTGAGACCACCACGTTCTCACCCTTCTTATTTCCTTTCTGTTGTTCTTGTTGGTTAGACTCACTGGCTGATCCAAATATCTGCACTGTTAAGCTTCCCCCTACCATGGGATATTAGAAAGATTCAAAAGAAGAAGGTTAGAATGTACAAAATGTCTCAAAATAGTTCCTAAAAGAATCAAGCTTCTTTGAGCTGTCTTTACCGCCTTATAGTTTGTCTTGAGAATTTATCTCGCTAACGAAATTTATCAACAATGATTTTGTCTTCAAAATTTTTTCCTTGGTTTCACTTCCTAGCCACATCAAATAGTACCCCCAAACATCACACACACGCAAGAAATCTTCGCTTTTAAAGTAATATTTATACTCCTAATTCATCCTGGGACATTTTCTGAAATATCGGTCAAGCATGTAGTCTAAAAAAGCAGAACGGTTAATACCTAGCACAAGGGCAGCACCAATCCACCCTAAGGTGCCCCACCTTTCGCCTAAAAGAAACCATGCAAAAGCAGCACCCCAAACTGGCTCCAACCCATAGATTATAGCAGTTTCTGTGGCTGATACATCTCTCATTGCAGCCATCTGTAATAAATCACTCAGACTTAAAAACATCGCCATAAACAAATAATTCAAGTAAAATGTGCTTTTCCACCAGAATGCAATAAAAAACTCCATCCAAGCATTTTCTTTTCTTCCCTTTTCCTTTTATGAGCCAAAACTCTCAGCATTTTCACTTTTTCACATGTCAACATACCCTTTGCAAGAGTTAGCCAATGTAATCATCTCATCTCTTGTGAGATAGATACATTCAAGAAAAGGTTTCCCTTGAATTTGGAATAAGGTATAATCATGTTGTAAGGTTACCACCCAACTTTTGCAAGTCTTGTTCAGTGGACTGGTTCACCAATCTCTTTGACTTTTTGGTTTTGGTGACCTTGCGGAACTAGATTAAGTTTAAAATTGTGGCTGAAGATGGATGTAGGCTGGATATTTGCTCAATCAAAATATATACTTGCATTTGATTATGTTCTCCCTTTCCCTCCTGCTTCTTTCTATTTATTTCAAAGATACTTCATGACAATTGTACTCATTAAGTGCTTTAGTTTTCTGACCTGTGCTTTTTGCCAAGGCTTTCAATTTCAGTCTTTTGTTAAAAAAAATTATTGAACGGTCAATCCCCACTCCCTTCTTCTTCTTTTTTTTTTTCAAGTCACTGTAACTGTTGAGTCGAAAGGAAAGGAAAGGGTACAACTTCAAGGCTTGATAAAAACATACCTCTATCCATAAGCATAGCCCAGTCGAGAATATGCCAGTATAGAGTGCAGGTATCCACGGAAAAGTAACCACCAAATCTCTAAGCATAGTCCACGACCAAGAAGATGGCCAGGAATCATGAATACCACCAAAGCAAATTCCAACAAGATACCAACTAATAGAAAACAAAGCAACAACACAAATCTGCAGTTGAAAATTCAGTAAGTTTACATTATGCAGGACATTAACAGTGACATTTTTCAGTTTGCAGTCTTTTATGAACTAATGAACATATAACTCACTTGATATCCTAAAAGGGGCAGAAACTCCTCTTTGCTAATGCTTCTCGATATGCATTCTGTTCTCAACATATGAACACCAAAAAACACTGCACTTAAGAAGTTTAACAGATCTCCAACCTGAATTTAGTACAAAAATTTCTATCAGTTATTAAAGAAGAGAAACACAGAACAAAATTTTCATGTAACATTTAGTCTTTAGAATACAGTATTGATTGTAAATCAAGAGTTACAAAAAATAGAAAAGAAAATAGAAGAGAAGCAATAAAAAGGAGAGAGATCCATACACTTGGAGGGGAACCACTGGATTCCAGCATTCCAACGCCTAGAATGGAAATGATAGCTCCAAACCAGATTCGAGCAGGAATCTTAGCTCCTAACATGCCATCAATTAAAGGAACCAGAATTACAGTGAACGTAGATATAAAAGATGCACGACCAGCATCTGAGGTTAAAAGTCCAATCGCCTGTGTGAGGTATCCCAGACTGACCCAAAATCCCAACTCTATTCCTGCATTTCGGGTGCGAGCATCACCCCTTGCTTGTAGTATAAATGGAATGAATGGGATGGCAGAAACGGTAAAACGCACAACTGTGAAAGCTGCTGGACTCATAATGGCTTCAACCTCTTTGACAATTGGAATGTTACTAGCTGAATATAAATAAGGAAACATAGATTATTAAATATCAGGTAATGAATCAAGGATTAAACAAGAGTTAATGACTAATTAACATGCTAGAAAATTGACTTTAAGGTTTCTCTGCATCATGAATGTTAAAACTTCACGCTGACAAATAACAATTGCGATCATAAGTATACAGATACAGAAACAGGACCCATGCACAACTACAGAGAAACAGTTTGTTCATTGACATAATATTACTGGGTTGTTCAATTTCATGCTTGTCAGCATAACATATATCAAAATGTACAACCAAATAAACCCTCTGATTTCACATCTTATATCAAGGTATTGTTAAATGTTAACTTCTCATAAACTAGTCATGTTTTGATAGTAGTGACTAGAGACTACCAGACGAAAAGAAACTGAAATGGCACAAATAAAACCAGTACGGTTCAACATGCAACAAAGTGCAGGCCTCAAGACAAAGCTTCCCAGAAACTTGCAAATTACTGATATGCAACATGTAAAGGAGCCGCCTAATGTTCATTTGCTTATGTCCTTATGTATATACTCTTCTATCACTTATTAAATATTCATTCGCACCCATAGGCCTACTATAATCAGGTTCATTTAATGAAGAGCAACCTCCATATCAGCACAGCCATATTTCAGCAATTGTAAAAATAAAATCGCAGGAATTAAATCCCACTAAAAAGCGATCTTGGGAATAGTTTTTTTCCCTCCATTCACCTCCTTCCTTGTTTCCACAGAAAAACAGTACAAAAGGTTGCAATTTCAGCTGTAAGACATCAGCATCCCAATAAATCGTAAGATTTCAAAGCTCCATTCTTGGTAATCAATCTCCATATAAGATACACTGAAGGCTTCCATTCAGTGGGAACTCATTCAACCAATCCTTAGTGCCCCCAAATAGAAAAACCAGGTTGCATAAGGGGAGGGGGGGTGTGTGTGTGAGAGAGAGAGAGAGAGACTAATGATTGTTGATGGATGCAACTTCAGAAAGATTTGAATAATAACAGACTTCCCCGAATTTCTAATAGGCTGTTGAGAATTCTGTTGCAAGTGATACCTTTAAGAAATGAAGATTCACTATTATATGTTATGAACTTATGATATGAGTGGTTCAATTGAGGGGGAGGAACAGCCTACTTGATGAATTTCAAGGAAGGAACTTCTTTTCCCTTCTGTGTATGTGTGAAGTTGTCAGAGGGTTTGGTTTGTTCCTTTTAAGATCAGTTAGGGTGATCTAAGATCAAAATGCACAATCCTTCTCGAAAGTTCAAATATTAAAAATGGCTACAGAAAAGCTCCTCATAAAAATTCATCAGGAATTTCCTGTTACACTGGCAAGGCGTTCTGGTCACAGTCTACAGTCATTAGCTTTGTCCTTTCACAATTTGACTCCGCCACTTTCTCTAAACAAAAAAAAAGTCATGGAGAAGGAAAAGTAAACTTCTTCGGCACCTGAAGCAAGTCCTCTGAACTTTGGCAACAATTTCCTAAATGCAAGATAACATCAAACACTCAGCATAAACAACTTTCTCCATCCGACACCACGACCAGAAACCAAAATTCATGAAAAGGTAACAAGAAATAAGTAGTTGTTTAACATAATCATTAATGGCATTCTCAGTCACACGAAACCAAATTGGTAGAACAACATAAAATATCTAAGAAAGTCTGCCATAACAAAAAAAAAACAGCAACTGATTACATTAAGGGGGAAAATGTAGCTTACCATAAATTATAGTTATGGCATTGAGCAAAATTATGCTTCTGAGTTTCTTGGACGCGAATAATATCCTCCGCAATAGAGACCTCTTACCGAAAAAAGACTTAAAAATCAGGTGTTGTCGCTTCTGGCTCTCGATATGACTGGAGGGACTCGACAAAACCTCCCTCCTCGCAGTGTTACTGAGTTTCGAGCCCGAAACGTCAGATTCGTCAGGAATGATCAATCTGAGAACCGAATTAGACGGAGATGAAGAAGAAGAAGAAGATGAGGACGACGGTGAAGGACGAGTCAGCGAGCAAACAATCAGACGACGTCGTTTCGTGTAGGTGGTGTGAAATGAAAAAAGAAAAGATGAAGTATGCGCAGAAGTAGACGATGATGATGATGAAGATGAAGAAAGTGAGAATGGATCAGAATAGCTGGATCTGGTGCACCATCTACATGGCAACTGAACAGCCATGATTGTCCTCCTGAGAAGCTCTGTGATCGCGCTCGTGTCCAGGGAGAAACGGTGTCGATTTTTCTTCGGCCTCTGTTCTTTTGTTGGCCAATTTCAATTACATAATGATTAATGGTAAGAGTTATTCTTATTTTTATTTTATTTATTTGTGGTCTCTGAGGTCTGAGCCATCTCATTTAGTGTTTAGTGATGCGGGTTGGGCCTAGCCCACCATTTTTTGGTGGGCTCGGACTGGCAAATGCCAGCCCGTCAAGGAGGCGGGTTGATTCAGCCCGTCAGGGAGGCGGGTTCTGGCGGGCTGGCTCGCCAGCTAGCTTTTTTATTTTTTTTAAAATTTTTAATTATTATATCTTATATATTTTTACCTTTTTTTTCATCCAATATTTTTTATAAGGATAAAAGTAATATTAAATTCTATTTTTAGGAAATTATTGAACACTTATTCGTATAATTTGAAAGCGAATATCATAAATATGCAATCTTATAAGAAAACATTAGGTAAAAAATGAAAAAAAAATTTATTTTTAATTTTTTTAAAAAAATAAAAAATCTGGCAGGCTGCGGCTGGGGGTTTCCAGCCCGCCAGGTCCAGCCCGCCAACCCCGCGTAGGCCAGCTCATAACCCACGGGCTGGCCTGCTTTACCGGTACTATTTAGTGCTGGTAATACAGGCTGGCCCGCACGGGTTGGCGGGCTGGAGCGGGCCAGCGCGTCAACCCCTTCCCAATTGGCGGGCTGCAGAAATGCAGCCCGCACCGTTTATGGCGGGTTCGCGATCTAGCCCTCCAACCAGCCAAAAAATTTATTTTTTAAAAAATATTAAACTTTGCAAGCATTTTCTTTTTATTTCATTTTTTTAATATGTCCATACATAAAATAACCTTTTTTTTTCTCTTTTTATGAAATAACATGCCTTTAAAATTTCTTGTTATGCATATATCATCTATTCATTTCTAGCTAAACAGATTGATGATTAAATTTGATGATTAAATAACACATGAATGTTTAATTGGTTTTTTAAATAAAAGTTAAAAAAATTGAACAGATGCTTTGAACAAAAAATTTCTCCCTCCCTCCATTAAGGGCTGGTTTGGATGCTAGGTTTAAAACCTAGGTTTCACAGATTCCGAGGTAAAACCTAGGTTTTGAAATGTGATTTATGTTTGGGAAGTTATAGCTTTTACAGATTTCGAGGTAAAAAAGTAAGAAAAAGTGGGTATGAAAGAGGAAAGTAAGAAAGAGAAAGAGAGAAAAAGTAAGAAAGAGGAAAGTAAGAAAGAGTAGTAAAAAGAGAGTATGAAAGAGAAAACCT
>JANTPZ010090432.1:0-26557 GCA_025593235.1 Vachellia pachyceras | reverse complement strand
TTAAAATAATATTTGAAGCCATTGAAACATCATCATCTTCCTATTAAAGCTATAAAAATATTATTTTTTAAAAAAATTTAAAAATAAAAAATAAAAAATGCGGGCTGGCCCGCCAGCCCGCGGGCCGGGCTGCCCTAGCCCCGCAGGCGCCCCAGCCCGTGGGTTGGCGGACTCAACCCGTGGGCTGGACCCATTTTCCCGACTCTACCTGCTTGTCCCAATCACATCTTGCTGTTATGAAGATGAGTACGAGCGTCTGAATTCCCGTGCCGCCGAATATCATTCCCCCCCCCCCCAATGCCCTGCCACGCGAGCAGAAATTACAACACTCAAATTAGGGTTCAACTAACAGTTAGTGCAGCCAGGCATCCATACATCGCGCACACATACCTCGACGCCAAGCTTGAAAACCCAACCCATGAGGAATCCGAGAGGGAGCCCAACAACGTAGTAGCATCCTAAATTTATACATGCTACTGATGCTTGCCACCCCGAACCAACAGCCACTCCTGCATTTACCCATTTCATTATGACGATGATCAGCAAACAAAAGTGCTTGTCATCTGTGTGTGTGGGGTTGCCCACGTTAAAGTATTTCGACCTGACAAGACCGGTTGAACACTATTGAGAAGTATGGTGACGGCTAAGAGGAAGGCCATGCCATCAACGGCCTCAAGTACATCCGAACTGGACGTGAATATGTAAGCCAGCTGGTCGTGAAGTCCCATTATTAGCGCGCAAAACAACAGCCCTATCACTGTTGATTCTGCAACTGCTACTTGCGTCGCAAACTTTGCTGCTTTCCCATTCCCGGCTCCGAGCTCGTTCGCCACCCTCACCCTATTATTGTGTCATTCAATAATGATGGTGACTGATGAATAAATATCTCAAACAAGAATACTCCCGGTGTAAATCTACTAATGACCAACCGTTGAACATTGATAGGGAAATTTAGAAGTGGGTGTCACTCTTGTGGTTGAAGGCATCCTTTTTTTTCTGTCTGTATTCATTGCCATTTAATTAGCTAAAACCTAAAGCCGACAGGGGATGTACGTGTCACTAATCAGTCCTTGCTTTACATAATAGAGTTTGAAAATCCTTATCACCGCACAGTTCATAAGACTTCACAGCTGTCTTGTGAAAGGAACGGGGAATTGAAAGACCGACACAAGTAGAGAGAGGAGGATGATGTATCAAAACAGTACCCAGTGCCGGCGATAGCGAAGAAAGCAAGAGGAATCATCATTTCCCATCCGTTTATAGTCATACTGCATGCAGAAGAAAAGGTGGAAAATGCCCCGTAATAAGGATCTCGTCAGTTTCATATTTGCAGGAACTGAAACGCTTGCATGTGAGGCCAACAGCTCAAAATTTCACCATACTGACAGCGCATCTACCGCCACTGTGGCGTTCTTCAAATGCCCCGTCATCAGTATCAGTATCCTGTAGTACCAGTTCTCTAGACTGCATCCATTACCCCCTCAATTAATTCCTCTTATATATATATTTTGGTATCTAACCTCAAAGCTTTCAAGTCAAGTTTTAATCAACAGAGAGAGAGGTAGCAGACCATAGCATGACCCCAGAAGCGGCAGAGAGCTTGAGAAATTCCCAGATCCCTGAGAAGGCTTCGACGGAGAAACCAGCCCAAGTCAAAGGGCACCCACCGCAAGCCACGTAGGCATACATGCCGAGCACCAGAACCCACCATGAGATGTCAAGAGCAACGGCCGCGCCCACCACTCCAACATCCCAAACGTACACCAGTAGCCAGCTGGTGAGCACGTTGACCGCCAGACCCGCCAGTGAGACCCAAGCAATGACATAAGTCTTGAGCTGGCTCTGTAGGAACCTATGGAGTGGGAACCGAAAGGCAAAACTGAAGTGCAGGGGTATGAGCCACAGAGGCACCACGCCTGACTCCACCGCCACGTCATCAGGCTGTCCTAACAATCTCAGAATAGGGGTCGCAAACACGTACATCGGCAGCAGCAAGAAGCAACACACAAACAGAACTATCCAAGATCTTTGCATGTATATCCCCAACATGTGGTATCTCTTTGCCCCAAACGCTCCGCACAGTGTCTCCAAAGCGCTTGCCATGCCTAGCTAAATAATATTGTAACAAATAGAATATACGTTCATTAAATTCATAACAACAGTGAGAAATTGACTGTGAGAGTCTCGCGATCAGTGAATTAAGCATACGAGGAGGCCGAAGTTGAACCCGACGATGACGGTGTTGGCGATAGAAATGGAAGCGAGCTGTACATCTCCGAGGTGACCGGCGAAGGCTTGGGTGATGACGTTCATGGTAAATGACGCCACGCGGCTGAAGATGGAGGGACCCACGATCAGCCATAGCTTCTTGGATTCGATCCATACCTTGTTTCCGAGTTTATCTTCTCGGTGAATCGGGGACCTATCATTGGGCGAAGCCTTCGGCAGCAGAGGCTGCCTGAGGTCGTCATTATTATCTTCGTCGCCTCTGTTAACGATGCTCATGATCAGAATGTGAGAGGCGCTTATTCGTACTGCCTTTATGGGGGCTGCGCCAGACTAGAATGCGGGGAACCGGTTTGGGTGCTTCTGACGTTCAGAAGCACCCCGTCCCCATCACTCCCCACACACACGCACACATAGATATATATATTAATAATTAATATAATTATAATAATTAGTATATTTAAAATATATTTATATAATATAATTATATATTTAATATTTTAAATTTATTCTATTTTATGCACACATAGATATAATATATATTAATAATTAATATAATTATAATAATTAGTATATTTAAAATATATTTATATAATATAGTTATATATTTAATATTTTAAATTTATTCTATTTTATTTATTTTTTATTTATGAATTATTGAATTTTTAAATATTTTTATAATAATTAAAAATTCTTGCATCTCCATTCCATAAGCAGATATTAAAAAAATACTTGAAATACAATTATACAGTGATTAATCATACAGCAGTAGCATATTCAAATACCTTTCGCTTCCTCTGAAACTGTGAAATTAACATATTCAAATACCTTTCAATTATACTTGAAGATAAAAGATGATTCTGCTTGCCTTGCTGAACCAAAAGATCTAACCCCAACACCAGATTCTAATGTCGATATCCATAAAAAATAAATAAAATAGAATAAATTTAAAATATTAAATATATAAATATATTTTAAATATATTAATTATTATAATTATATTAATTATTAATATATATATATATATATGTGTGCGCGCGCGCGTGTGTGGGGAGTGATAGGGACGGGGTGCTTCTCACATTGAGAAGCTCCAAAACCGGTTCCCTTTAAAAGTTAAAACTGTGTCTTGGTAACGTCCAAATGCATGGTGACGAAAGGTTTACGTGGCGTGGTTAGAGGGAACGCGCGTCTCTCCTGTACCGCCCGCTTCCGCAGCAAAAAGCAGATTTAACGCTTAACCCACATACACCAGTCGTGTCAACAAACAACCTGGCCCCATTGACTTGACATCACAGATAACAAGTGGGCCGAATGAAGACGCTATTGGGATCATGACGGGTCTGGTATCTTGTGCCCAGTTACAGGTACTACCCACAGGTACAGGTCTGGATTGTCACGACGGCTCTGGTTGCGTTGAGTTTGACGGGATGATTATCATTTACAACATGGAAAAAAGCAACGTGCCTGCTTGAGAAGCCATTTTTTCAAACGGTACACGTAAGTTGAGATAAAATCATCTTGAAATTTGTAAAAAAATCTCGAAATTCATAAAAACCATCTTGAAATCCGTAAAACCATCTCAAAATTCCCAAAATACCTCAAAATCTGCAAAATCTATTTTTTCAACGGAGTTCCTAAACCAGTACAATGTTTAAATCTCACAGAAATTAGTGCTCTCTCTGTTTTTTTTGCCAGGAAATTAGTGCTCTCGCTGACAGGATGGTGCTTAAAATTAGTCGGTGTGTATTCTTTAAGGGATCATTGATAGCCCTTGTCTTGATGACCTGACCAATCAGAACGCCTATGCCAGCCTTCAATTATCTATTTATTAATTACGCTGGTATGTTGTGAGTATAAAACAATAGCACCGTTTGTTAACGTGGTGCTTCTACTTATAAATACGTTTAACCGTGTTTTTTTTAATTATTCATATATTTGTCTTGACTTGTGTAAAAGTACTTCTCCACCGTATTGCCAAACAGATCCAGTATGAGATGAAAGACGTTGTAGAGACCAAAGAAATTAACAAGAAACATAACATCAAGAACTCGCAATATGGAGGAGTGTTTAGAAATTCGTTGAGAGAAAAGAATTTACGGATTTTAATATAGTTTTTACGGATTTTGAGATGATTTTATCTTGACTTATGTGTACCGTTGAAAAAAAATTCTTCCCAAATATACCGTCACACGATACCTGAGGTTGGCTAGAATGAACTTAAAATTTTATTTGATAAAAATGCAAAATTTTAAGTTGAGCCAAAATAATATGATGGGTCCGTTGGAAATCACGTAATTCAAGATAATAAGTAGAGGAGATTCGCTTTATGTTGAATGAACTTTTAACTTTTTGAGACTGAATTTAAAAAAAACCACCTTCATTTGGAATTTTGGATCACCCTTTGAGCCCGCGTCATTAATTTCACATATTTTATGATAATAAAAATATGGGATATGGATAAAGGTTGATGGTTAAAAACTTCATTTTCAGGTCAAAAGAAGGGTGAGATCTTTATGACAAAATAAAAAAGATTATCGTTTGGCCAAAAAAAAGTAAAATTGATTATTATGTAATAAAAAATGTGATGTTTAATTTTTTTTAATTTTTTATATAGTAAATAAGGATGTTGCAAGTTCAGGTAAAAAAAAAAAAAGGATGTTGCAAGGACCGCCCCCTATGGACCGTCGATGATCAAAAAGGCAAAACTAAACGGTGGATTCCCCTTGGGACACGTTACTCGGAACACCATGTGTATTTGTAAGAGCCAAGCAATGTGGTATGTTGTTGTGTGTGAACAACGAATCCGTGTCCGAATATTGGTTTCCTAATCACCGACTCTGATTTCGCGGCTGTTATCGTTGTCATTGTTTTGCGAGCTACTTGAAGTTCTTCTTTGACATCGCTTTTGATTTAGGGTTTCTATCTTCGATGGCTGCCAATTCGCATGGAGGTGGTACCCCTTTTGGTCATGCTGCCCCTTATCGTTCGAGGTACCTTTTCTGTTCTTCTTGGGCCAATTCACGAATAATTCCTTTTTCTGAAAGGATTTCCAGGGATTGATATAATTCTTGTATACATATCCACATATGAGGATGCAGAGAGGGCCTCACCACAAGATCAATTGCTGGTTCGAATGAAATCCAATTGCATATTGATCCGATGGACTTGGACGACGAGATCGGCGGTCTTCGTGGCCAAGTTAGAAAATTGAGAAATGTATGTTTTGATCCATTTGACAAGTTTTTCTTTTCTATTTTGCCTTCTTAAATGAGTTTTCGCGAAATTATGAAGGCTGATAAGCAATGCTGGATAAGTAATTCAAATTACGTTGCATACCACCTGCTTCCTGCCCCGACTCCTTCGTTGGGGTTCTTTACCGAATTGGTAATGCTGTGTCATTGATCCAAATCCATTTGCAAACAACTTGCATGAGTTATTCTATCTGTGTTTCCCAGGTTACTGGAATCTATTTATAATTAACATAAGAGAGTAGTGTTCGTTTTTGTGGAATACTGAACTTTGAATTCTTTGCTGTTATATTTAAATGTTCTGTTGACATTGATCCGTCGTTTAAGAGATCAGTGAAGAAATCGTGCCGGGCTTAATCTAACTAATATGCTTTAGTTTTATTTAATTATTCTTTTCCGTTGAAGCTTGAACATGTATAAGGACTTCAAGCTGTGAAAAGTTGTAAAAATTGGAAGTTTGGGTAGTAAGAAATTGGGTGTTCAAGTAATGACAGGTATTTCTCGGACAATAATTGTCTAATCTGGTCCTAAATTGTCATCCTCCCTTTGTGTTATCTAATCTTATGAAGCTACATTATGTTGCCAAGCTTTTGTTTCCCTTTCTGCACCCTTAGGTTGTTAGACAATTTAATATTTCTATGGTGCAGGTTGCTGAGGAGATTGGAACGGAAGTTAAGCATCAGAAAGATTTTCTGGAACGGCTGGTACATCAATCTTTAAATAATCTTTGTTTGACTTTTTTTCCTTAGAAGTCAAAATGAAGATTACTACATACCTAAGGTTGCTCAAGTATGAATCAGGCAAAATATCTTCACAGTTGCAATTTTTATGTTGCCCTTCTCTGTGTAGCTAAAGTGCTAATTATGGTTAGGAAAATCATAAAAATCACTACAGCAGCGCAGTAAAGTGGGTTTTAAGCACAGGGCACAAAAAATAGAATTCATATCATGGGACGTCCAAGCTAAAATTTCAACATGATAACATTAGCTTCCCAAGACACAATCTATGAGGAAACCCCCCCCCCCAATTTTCTCAAGCACAGCAATTTAGCTTCATCTATTATATCCTGGAATAGATGTCCATTGATGTCACTAAATCCGCTGGCTTTTCGCCCATCATAATTTCTCCTTTGAGTTGCATGTTTTTCTTTGTTATTTGATCCGTCAATGGTCTGCTGTCGCATATGTAGTAGAATACTGTCCTATTGTCTTGCCATTTGCTAACATGTCACTTGTATCTGTTTCACTACAGCAAATGACAATGATAAAGGCCCAAGCGGGGGTGAAGAATAATTTAAGAAGATTGAACAAGAATATAATCCACAATGGTTCGAACCATATTGTCCATGTCATTGCCTTTGCATTAATCTGTTTCTTTATAGTGTACCTGTGGTCTAAAATGTCCAGAAAATGAGGACTGAGGGAGGTTTGGCTGTCTGGTTTTGTGGATTAAGGACCGGACTTCAGGGACTCCTTCGGACCGTGTGACTGCCCTCGTGTTGCCTGATTCTGCCTCTACAATCCTCTAGAGTTTTTAACCAAATGTGTATCTGTTGTCCCCATGTTGATGAGAATGATCGATTTCCTGTGCATTGGCCTTGCGAATACAGAATTTCCTTTTGTATGCCCCGTGATTATTTATCTCCTTTAATTAACGTTTTATCTTGCATACAGTGAACTGGGAATTTTTCCTCCGAATCACTCAGATAATATTGTTCTAATTTTATTCTGAAAAAGAAGGAAAGGATCCCTTGTTCTGT
Source organism: Vachellia pachyceras (assembly GCA_025593235.1). Lineage (NCBI taxonomy): Eukaryota > Viridiplantae > Streptophyta > Magnoliopsida > Fabales > Fabaceae > Vachellia > Vachellia pachyceras. Next base: position 19,324 of record JANTPZ010090432.1, on the reverse strand, counting down.
TAGACCGATAAACCTGTTAGTAGGATCTAGTTGAATGGATGCAAAATAAAACTGGAAAGCATGCGTGCTGTGACTCAAATTCGTTCATCCTCTGTCACAGAGAATGACAGCTTAAGTGGAAGCAGAGACATTGACATGTTTAAAGAAATTCAATTTCCCTGCATCGTCCATGACTGTTTGAAGGCGCCGCAGTAGAGAAAATAACGAACTTTAATCTTCAATTAGTTGACTTATCTGAAAATGCCAACTATAAGCGCCAAAGAATTAAATGTGGGGGAATTCCAGACCTTGAATTACGGGCTCCTTTTAAGCTTGTAGTCCAATACGTGGAGGTTGACGTGATGGTTTATTTTCACATTTGGTTGGCACGAATTCGTATTCAAGTAGAAATCCATTGCAATTCCCGCTAGAAGTCCAGCTACCTCTTAACCTTCCGTATAAGTAATCAGTTACATTGAGAAAATGAAAAGTAATTTAACTATATTTGTAACTGAGAAAATGAAAAGTAAATTGGGCTTGTTTGGGGAGTGTTTAGAAAAACCAAACGCACGTTCAATAGTAATTTAACTATATGTACTTTGCGTAAATATATTTCTCTACCGCGTTTCTAAACGGATAAATTATATTGCATCTGTTCCCAGTCAGTGTGTATTTTTTAGCATAAGCCAGGCAATTTGTGATCTATAAAAGTGATGTGGTAGGAGAGCAGGCGAAGGGTGGTTGTTGAAGGAATACGGGTGATTGCGTCCAAAGGATTTTTGTTTTGGGGACGCAATCTGAAAATAACAAGCGTGATGATTTAAGAAGGTAGCTAAATGTAGCTGTCAAAGGAACACGTGGCAAAGCGTGCGATTCTTTGCTTCTTTCGGCCTTTGGACGCTTAGTCGTTACATGCAATCCGAAGCCAAGCTGTTCTCACGGTCTTCTCTCTCTCTCTCTGAAACCGGCAGATGGACTCCAGGTACAATCTATCTGTAACATAAATGTGATTTATTTTTAATATCTTTTGAAAGAATTTAAATATAAATTTAGTGGATTTAAAATTAATAAATGGATTGATACAAAATAAATCACATAGTACTGAGATAACCTAAGTCCGCCCTTGTCTGAAGCTGAAGGTGAGCTGTTGTGTCATCATCGGCGAAGGCAAGGTGAGCTTTCTCTCTGGAGCCGAAGCTCATATGCTTTCCCACCTGCTACACATGAAGTTGTGCTGAATTCTGAATTAAAGATTGGGATGGCTGAGAGCTAGGATATGGGGTTGGTGAGAAAGAGGGAGAGGGCGAGGAAGCCCAAAGCGAAGATGAATAAGGGTGGTCTTGTGATTGATCTTTCTGCTTTGGCGAATACGGAGGATCCATTTGCTGATGCGTTGAGGAAAAGGACTGGGGTTCAGAGTGAAAAGAAGAGTTGTTGGGGTTTTTGAAGGATTTAGGGGGACAATGGGGAAGTAGGAGGAAGAAGAGGAAGATTGTGGATGCCGGAGATTTTGGCGATGTACTGCCGGTTGGTTGGAAGCTTCTACTACCGATCGGTGATGTACTGTCATGCTCCATCTAAACAAGTAGAATAGCCAGGCAGCGTCTCTCATCTAGGTAGAGCGACAGTAGAACAGTCGAGCAGAACTTGGAACAGCAACTGACAGAGCGATATAGGAAGAGGGGTTGGCGAAGCAGCTCTCAGGACTTGATTGTGCTACGTGTTGGCAAGGCTATGGAATCACGAAGCTCAACGGCGCCATGAATGAAAAATGAATGAAGCTTTCATAGGTATGGTCCAAGCAAAAATCTAAGCTAAGGGCTTGTTTAGTTGGGGAACAGGATGGAAGGGATGAAAAATGAATCCCTCCACTTGTGGTACGAGCCATCGGAAGTAAGCAGAAAGAAGGGAAAAACGAGAGGAAAAGGGAAACTCAGTTTATTACTATCACACTTTGCCTTACACCTGAAGCCCATTTATAAGCATCTTATGCCTAGCAACCCAACGGCTCCTCAACAGAAAACTCACTAACAGAAAGGATGAACAACGCAACAGAGAAGACGAACAAAATTAACGAACGCACGTGGCTTGCTAACCGATGGTGCCACGTGGACTACACAACGACTCACAAGGCAAACACAGCAATTGACAGACTGAATCCAAATGACACGTAACAATACTCCCTCTACGGCAGATCCTTGTCCTCAAGGATAAAGTGGAAATCGTATGGGCTCTGATATCGCATAATCAGCAAGGTCCTTCCAGGTAGAGTCCTCTTCGAGTTTGTGCTTCCATTGAAACATAACTTGAGTGAATGGGAGATTACCTCGGCGAACCAGCTTACGACCGACGACTGACAGGGCTCCCTCACTAGCTGGCCTTCACTATCGCGTTATAGACGGACTTTGGTTCATCAGTGATCCCCTATTCTAGACTTTCCGTTGCGTCGATGAAGTTGTCATTGTCCACATCTTGAATCACGAGCATCATCACCTGCGATTCCTGACATTTGTGAGAGCTAGTGTATTTCTCGTTGCACCAATAGCACAACCCTCTTCGGCGACGGTCGTCCATATCCTTTTTGGACAAGGTAAATGATGGTTTCGTGGGAGATAAGCTGGACGACGACAAGGAGCTGTTAGGAGCCAGCAGCGAATTGTTAATCAATGTCGACTAGTAACGGGGAATGGTGGATGAGCCTTCTGTCGCCGAAGGTGAGGCACCTGTGGAGAATGAGCAACCAGAGGAAGCGGTGATATGAGAGGAACAATGCCACGCCGTGATCGTGCGTTCTTGAATCCGTGCCATTTGCATCATGCTCGGTAGATTGAGTGGTTTAAATGCGTCCACCGCCGACTGGACATCCAAGCGTAATCCTCCTAAGAAGCAATCCATGGCAACTTGTTCCGGTATGTCAACTTCTGTCAGGAGGTCATCGAAGGCCTTAATGTATTCGTCGACGGAGGTGACTTGTTGCAACTGCTTCAACTGGACCATTGCGTTGATGTGCTTGGTGTCTGAAAAACGAGCCTCCATGTGGAGGAGATAGTTTTCCCATGAAATATCAGCTTCCTGTCTGGTTTTGGTGAAGTTCAGGTGCCACTTGAGGGCCTTCCCTTCTAAGTGGATGCTGATAAGTCGGATGCGTTGATCAGCGGGTGTGGCGTCGACGACAAAGAACTGACAATATCGGTATACCCAGCCACGGAAGTCATTCCCGTGGAACCGTGGGAACTCCACACGAGTCTGCTTGGTTGGCGAAAAATAAGAGGCTGGTGTACCATACGAGCCAAATCGAATATGCGAATTCCGTTGGGTGGAACTTGATGAGCCACCATTGTTGTCTCCCTGACCCTGTGCTGCTAGCGAAGCCATTCCTGCTGCTAGTTCTTTCAAGGAGGATTCGATGCGAGACATGGAAAATTTGAGATCAGAAATATCTGTGGAATTCTGCTCCTGCCGTGCACGAATGCCTTCCATCGCCGCTGCCTGCACATCCATTCGTTTCTCTAAGTCGCCAAGTCTATCTGAGGAGCAGGTGTCTGGTGCCATCACCGACGGTGGCTCTGATACTAATTTGGTATGGGCCATCAGAAGTAAGCAGAAGGAAGGGAAAAACGAGAGGAAAAGGGAAACTCAGTTTATTACTATCACACTTTGCCTTACACTTGAAGCCCATTTATAAGCATCTTATGCCAAGCAACCCAACGGCTCCTCAACAGAAAACTCACTAACAGAAAGGATGAACAACGCAACAGAGAGGACGAACAGAATTAACGAATGCACGTGGCTTGCTAACAGATGGTGCCACGTGGACTACGCAACGACTCACAAGGCAAACACAGCAATTGACAGACTGAATCCAAATGACACGTAACAACTTGTTTGGTTTAAAATTTTAGAGGGGAGGAGATTCAAAATTTGCCCCCTCATTCCCTCCCCCTATTTTGGTTCCCTCCAAATTAGGGTTTTTTAGAGGGAAACCAAATATTGTGACTAATTTACCCCATATATTTTATGATATTCCATCCATACCCTTCATGTATAACTTGATTGTATGAACACTTTTCTTCATGTACACAATATTATCATTACTTGATATGTTATGGATACACATGTTTTGAATTTATGGCATTTTATAGCTTGTTAATACAATAGTGATGGCAAGATAAGTATTGTGAAATTAAACTTTAAATAAATTCATTTTTTAATTATTTAAATAAATTATACGAGAGAAACACCTTAATAATTGTTTTAATTAATTAAATAGAAGAAGTGATTAATTTTCATGAGTGAAAACTAATTTAAATAAATTGTATAAGTAAATAAATATAAATCAACATATAAGGGTAAAATAGTAAATTGGTTATTAATTTCCCTCCCTTCCTCTCCTAAACCAAACAAAAGATCATTAAAAATTATTCCCCTTCCTTCTCCTCTAATTAAACGAAACAAAGTAACCTTATACCATTCCATCCCTTGCGATCCCATCCAATCCATCCCTTTCCCCTCCATCAAACCAAACATAGCCTAAAAGAAAAAATATTAAAAAATAAAATAAATAGATCTATGAGTTTACCCTCTTTAGCATTAATTTTTTTATTTAATATTTTGATCACAATTTCTTCCAAGGGTACTTTTAATTTCATGTAATTTCATTAATCATAATTAATGTAATTAAACTCAATAAAAGCTTAAGAAAAAATATAAAATGATTACATGTATAAATGATGTTCATGCTCTTTTAAGTCATTTTTATAAAAAAATCACTTCTCTAATATTTATCTAAATATATATACATTCTACAAAAAATTATTTTTTAACCAATGATTATCCAAACATAAATTGTATTCTGAAAATCATTTTCAAAGTCATTTTTGTGTCGGCGGATTTCTCAAACAAGTACCAATGATCATTTTGCGCGAAGCAAATTTGCAACATCCGAGATTCCCAGTTTTGAATTGAGGTCCCTCGTCTCCGGAGTTCCTCCCGCAATAAAATTTCTCTGCCGGATACTCTTTGGCTTGGAGAAGTCTAGAATAGTTGAAATCGGGGTCTGCTTCCGCATCGTCTTCCCCGCTGACATAAGGTAAGATCCGGAAACTTCCGATCCGAATCAGGGAAAACCTCTAAGGCATTAAGCATGAGTGCTGATCAAATCGACTCCAACAAGTCATCATCAGAACCCAATCCCCCCCAACCCAAAGTTTCTCACTCCTCCGGTTACGCTCCGTATCCAAAACTCGATCCCAAGGATGTTGCTCCACCTCAGGAAAATTGGACTTCCGTTTCCGTGTCCCAACAACCCGTCAACTCCACTACCGCCTCTGAAGTCCGCGCCCCGATTTCCGAAGATGCTGCCACTACGATGCCCAAAGATTCCAATCCGTATGTGACTCCTGCGCCGGCGCCGGCCCCTGTCAAGAGTGAGAATTGAAATCCATGTCTTATTTTTTTGCCAACTCGAAATCCATGTTTTACTCTCCTATTCTCGCAGATATGCAAGTCCCATTTGAGTCTGGAGACTCTTGGCGTCGAGAATGACTGGAAGTTCTTGTTCTGTGCAGATACTTTTTAGACGCGGTGAAGGATGTTCTTGGGAAATTGGGAAAGAAAGCGGCAGAGGCTACGAAGAAGGCGGAGGATCTTGCTGGGAATATGTGGCAGCACTGTGTGTATCATGCCTGCTATGTTTTGAATCTTGGGGCGTTGATAGCTGCTGTTGGGAATTCTTTTATTACATGTTGACTGTTAATCATTCTATACTTTCTTGTACAGTGCCATGGACGTCCCTTTAGTAAGAGAGAGACTCAAAGTTAGCAGCCTTAATTATTTCGCTGAGAGAGTGTGACTCTAAAATAATGTTTACTTGAATCTAAAAAATAACATCAAAGTGAATAGAGACTGAAATGATACTATGTGGATGTTTTGTCTTGTTCTGAATATGGCTATCAGTAGATTTTGTCTTCAGTTTTATTCTGCTCTCGATTATTGGCTATGTTGTCCCAAGTAAATTTCTTCAGTTATGGGTCATTGGCTATTATCAGGCATGATATAACACGTCTAATTGCATATAAATTATAAACATGTATATTGCCATGTTGTCGCATCTGCATTATATCATTTTTCCCTGGTCCTGCACTTTTTGATTCCTCCTCCTAGATTGATAGGTTTTTGTGCCTGAATTGTTTTCCGCCGTGTAACCGGATGATCATCTTTGCAACAGTGAAAACAGGTCCTAGTTTTGCTGATGCCGCTGTGGGAAGGATTGCTCAGGGAACGAAAGTTCTTGCAGAAGGTGGCTATGAAAAGATTTTCAGACAAACTTTTGAGAGTGTTCCGGAGGAGCAACTTTTAAAAACATTTGCATGCTACCTATCCACTTCAGCTGGACCAGTAATGGGAGTTTTGTATCTGTCGACAGCGAAGCTGGCATTTTGCGGTGACAATCCACTTTCTTATAAAGTTGGTGAGGAGAGTCAATGGAGCTATTACAAGGTACTCTGGAGGTTTTTACTTGATATTATCCTTTAATAAAAAAATTCAACATACATTTTCCAAATTAGTGGATTTCACTGATTCAAAATTTATAAACGGCTTCGCTTGCCAAGATTATTCGCTTGTGGTAGGTATATAAACTTGATATATTTGAGGAAAAAGGTCGTTCAAATGTAGTATTTGTACGACTTTTTAGCAAACAATGCCATTAAGCGGACATATTCAATTTAGTTCTTGTATTAGTTGCAATTTTTCAGCAATTGTGGATTCCATGATGTTGGCATACCCCCCTCCCCCCTTTCCCAAATGAGATTTGTTAGTCAGAAGGTTAGTTGATTAGCTTCTCACTTTGTATATGTGGTAGCTAAGTTTGCGTGTAATTCTCTGGTTGGTTGGTCACAGAAATTGATCTCAAATAGACTACTTGGGGGAGGGAACTTATGCTTTACTTCTCGACAACTTAATTTGACAAATTTTAGGGCTTGTTTACCTTCACTTTCTGAAACCTAGATTTGCTTTCAAAACTTAAGTTAGGTTTTGTTCAAATATAAAAAATTTTCTGAAAAGCTATTTTGGTTACAAAATCTCGGTTTGGAACCTAGTTTTACTTTCCTACTTTTTTCTCTTTTCTACTTTTTTTCCTTTTTTCCCTTTCCTCTTTCCTACTTTTTCTTTCTTTTTCTTTCTTACTTTTCATTCTCTCATTCATCTTTTCTATCTACTTTTTGCCTCAGAATCCGTAAAAGCTAATAACTTCCCAAATATAAATCACTTTTTAAAATCTAGATTTTGACTCAGAATCTGTAAAAGCTGTTTTCCAAAATCTATTCTCTAAAACTTAGTTTTTACCTTGAAATCTGTAAAAGCTTTTCTGAAAATGAGTTCCAAACAAAGCCCTTAGTTGAGGTTGCCCTTGGTCATGGTTCCTAACCCAAAGGTTTTATACTTTATCTCTGTTCTGATTATTAATTAACAAGTTTAAATTTCAAACAATTCTTTTGCTCCCCTTTATTTTATTTTCTGGGTGCATGCATAGGTGGTTATTCCATTGCATCAGCTGAGAGCAGTGAATCCATCAACTAGTAGAAGCAAACCATCGGAGAAATATATACAGATTATCTCTGTTGATAACCATGAGTTTTGGTTTATGGGCTTTCTGCATTATGACAATGCTGTTAAAAGTATTCAAGGAGCATTGCAATCTCACTGATATACACGGCTATACGACACCGTGTATCATCTTGTCGCACACAGCTAGGCTGGTGTTTCATGAAATCCTTGAGCTGGTCTGGAGCTTGTTGTACTATGTTGTGGGGGAAGTCATTGTACTGGTTATATGGTTTGTCACAAGATTAGTTCTTGCTTGTTAGTGTATATGTTGGAAAAAGATTCGTTAGTGTCCTATACGATGTGCTTCAAATGTGAATTCTAGAACTTCTATTTGATAGTATAAATCAATTTGTTCATGTTGATCGAAAGAATACCACATTGCCATTATGTTATTGTGTCCATTTAGAAACACGGTAGAGAAGTACTTTTACACAAGTTGAGGTAAATATGTGAAGGATATCCCATTTTACAGAAAAACACTAGTGAAGGAGATCATCCCATTTTCCCCCTATTTTGTCCATTGTCAATTCAGGTTCTCTTGATTGACTCTTGATGGAGAGATGTCAACCATCAAATTATGATTTTATTGTGTTAAATGGGAAGTTACAAATTAATTATTAGAAATTCAAAGAAAAATAGCCTATGGTATGAAGCATCGTATATTGTATATGTTGGGTCGACTCTTTTTGAGTTTTCCGTTTTCGGCCACCGACTCTGTTGATTTGATATTTTTGGTGCAGAACCTAATGACTAGAGATTAATCCAAGGGGAATAAATTATATGCACTCTGTATCAACAAGAGTCCTCAAATGATTCAGACGAGACTCTAAAAAGGATGATTTTGACAAACCTTCTTCGGCAAGAGAATTCACACGTTAGTCTTGACCTCTTGGAACATAAAGTATGTCCAACTTTCATGAGTACCTCAATATTCTGGATTTGACTTAATAACAGGTCGCCAGCATTGCTGCTGTTCTTCAGTAATAAATCCATTAAATTCTTTGCACCTGACTAGTGGGCCAGCCCGCCCCAGCCTGCAGGCTGCACAGCGTTGGCAGCCCGGGCCTGACAAGGACGTTTTTTTTATTTTTCTAATTTTTTTTAAAAATAATGCAACAAATTTACATAAAATTTATCAAGCCCATTTGATTTTTCGGAAGAAAAATACAATACATCGCTGAAAAATATAATCAACGATATTTTAAAATACAAAAACATAATACATAATCAACAATCTCCAAAGTAAGTATGTATTTAACATGAAATAATAAGGTTTAAAACAATATTTGAAGCTATTGAAACCTCATCTTCTTCCTACTAAAAAATATAAAAGGTTTATTTTTTAAAAAACAAAAAAACGGGCTGGCCTACGGGTTGGCGGGCCAACCCGCCCCGTTTGGCCCGTTTTTTGACGGGCCGCCATTTAGGCGGGCTGAACCTGTTTTACCGGCACTACACCTGACTCAAGTATGATACTGAAAGCGAAGGTCTAAAGGAAGACGTAATCTTTAAAAAACAGCCCATCGTTCTGCTTTAGAAACACTGCAAGGGACTGAGGTATGAGTAAACCCAGCATTCCAACATCCTGTGTGATCCTGGATAATTCCATCACACCCTGCCTTGTTCTGAGTTGCCGTAACAGTAGCATATTGATTTGATTTATGTTAACCGTAATTTTATTAGGGAGATTTAGGCAAGTCCCATAGAAAGAAGTTATTTATGAAAAGGTCCCAAGAGTTATAAATGATAAGTTGATGAGCACTATTAACAAATTGAGCAGCTACCATTGACAACTCTTAGGACCTTTTCATAAATAACTTTCTTCTATGGGACTTGACATAAATCTCCCATTTTATTTCACTTGCCGGAAATTCTCTTGGGAGGTCCGAAGCGAGCACTAATAAAAAATTATTATATATCTGTGGATTTTTTCTGCGAAAAAAATCTGCAGGTAATTACTTATGGAAAAAAATCCACAGAAAAAATTAATATTTTAAAAAAAATTAGCTGTGAATTTTAAATCCGCGAGGTAAATACCTGCGGATCTTTTTCCTCAGAAACTGTGGATTTTAAAATCCGCATGTAGATGAAATAGATCTTTAAAATTCATCCCCAAAATTTTCATCCTCCCTGTTTTCCCTCCTTCTTCGATTTTATACCCAGCTCTCTCATTCTTCGTCCAGTGGCAAGTCGAGAAAAGCCACCGAGAGTGAGTCACCGTAGTGCTTGCCGGATAAATGGTCGGATTTTCCATGCGACCTTGGTTTTTCGACTCAGGTAGGTCTCTAGAACCCTTTTCCCTATTTAGATTTATGATTTGGCGAAGTTTGGGTTTGTGAGTAGTGGAGGAATTCGTGGCGAGGATTTTGGTTTGGGAGCAGTGGAGGAATTTGTGGCGAAGATTTGGGTTTGCGAGCAGTGGAGTAATTTGCGGCGAAGATTTGGATCTCATTGGCTTTGCTAATCTGAAAACTCGGCGACTTCACAAACTTCATAGATGCATTGTTGTGTATTTCCTTCGACTTTTCCGATTCGATCGCTGTCTGTGAAGTCAGGTATTTCCTTCGACTTTTCCAATTCGATCGCTCTTTTACATTCAACAGAATTTAACCATATGGTTGTTTACTTTATATTGGACACTCATCGTGAAACATTTAGTCTGAGCTCCACAATCGCTAATTGCTGTCAGACACGTAAGTTTTTTTCAAACTATATCTTAAAATGCAGTAGCTCAGTTTGTTAAAATCCATGCTTTCTCTGTTGTTGGTGCCCCGCTAGGACCATAAGAAAATCTTCGGCAATGATGGCTGTTAATGCAAATTGCAAAGTGTTTTTTAATAAAGGGAAAGAATGTTTTATAGAAATGAAATGGGAAATTTCGCTGCCTTAACTTATTTCCTTTCTAGAAAATACTTTTCCCCAAACATTGCCTAAGTGTTCTTGGTAATGGATTTTTCAGGTTAAGGATGCTCTGGTCCAGTTTGAAACTGCTCTTTCTTTGGACCCTAATCCTATGGAAGCCCAAGCTTCGCTTTATAATAAAGCTTGGTGCCATGCATACAGGTATACCTTATACTAAAGCTTGATGCGCTTTATTAATTATTGCTAAAGGATCACTTAGCATTAGATTGCCCCACGTCTTATTCACTTGTATTCTAATCCTGATACTATTAAGATTCAAGTAATTTAATAAAGGCTCAAGTTATTATATATTTCAACATGTATTTAAGTGCTTTTATATTTATCTATTTATTGTTTTGTTAAAAATTTTATGAAGAGGGGAAGGCAAGAAAGCAATTGATTGTATGCACACAGCTCTGAAGGAATACAACCTAAAATTCGGTACCATTCTCAATGACCCAAACTTGGCCTCTTTCAGAGCTTTGCCTGAATTCAAGCAACTACAGGAAGAGGTTTTTTCCACTCAAAGCTTAGGGTTTTTTGCAATGCCAAGTTGTCTGGTCTTATATATTCTGTTTTAATAACTTACAAACTTGTTGTATTGTATAAAATCTATGATTGAAATTCAACCAATGTTGCTTCCAACTAGAATGATTCCATGCTACTCAAAGAATCCGCATTAGAATGCCATTATTGTTGTTGGCCAAATCTGCTGGACTTTTCTAATGAGTTTGATACTGAAACTTGATGCTTGCAATCTGATATATATATATATAGAAGCACCTCTTGAGTAGTTTCCTCAAATGGCTTGTAAGAATCGCAAATAACTGTTTCAACTATTGCAAGTTTAGTTTGTTAAGTGAAAATGTAAGGTTGATCTTAGAAGCTCATATAACAGATAGCATTATAGACCTCCTGGAAAGTTCAAACTGTTTTTGTTAGTGACTTGAACCATATTTAATCAATTCAAACTTTTACTTTTGATTTGCTTCAAGGCATGCTTCTTGGTTTCTTGCCAAAAAAGAACATAATCAAAGTGGTATGGTTGATTCATTTTGTCTAGGATTAATAATATTAGTAACTTCACTTTTCTTTGAATGGCTATCCTCTTGCAGCATATGGATGAAGAACATTGCCTTTAGTGGCTCATATTGCTTTATTTTCATCTTCAATTGCCAAGGAGACTTCAATTGCTTTATAGTTTTGGTAATAAAATCTTTTAAATTTCTAGTCTCAAATATGCTTCTTTAAATATTATCTTGTATATATTTTTGGCAATATCTGATGTGCTGAATCATGTTCACTGTTATTGTATTAAGAACGCAGGTAAGAATCCAAAAATAGCAGCAGTCGTGCTGCAGATATAATCAACAAAAATGGTAAGAGCAAACAGCTTCCAAAGCAGAAAAAGAAGCTGAAAGATACACAAATGAAGGTAAGAGTGCAAGTATACAACATTAACATTAACATCAACATCCCAGAATAATCTTTAGGCAATGTTTGGTACATGGAAAAGAGTTTTCTACAAAGGAAGTGGAAAAAGAAACGTCAAATCTGCATTGATGCTAAACATTTCCCTTTGCTAACTCATTCAAGAATTTATTTGCAGCTTGAATGCCGCAGCCAAAGAACTTGGGATTGCAGCTTGCACACAGAACAAGACATGGAAGCTATATGGTTGAGAAAGCAAGAGGCAATTATTAAAAGAGAACGCATGAAGCAATACTCTTTCTCATAAAGAAATATGGTGATACCAAGAAAGAGCAGTTGATGTTACTTGTATGGGGCAACTATCATTTTCTTTTGTATCAAATTTTGCTTGATGCTACTTATGTTACCTCTATGATTGTTCAAAGTGTGCTTTGATGTGCAAACATAGGAGTAGTTTTTAAATTCATTCAGTGAATTTTACAGAGATTTGATACGCTCTATTAAATTAGTTTGAGTGGAAGGAGGGCCTTCATATGTACATTTTAGTCCAATAAATTTTTAATGAAATATATATTTTTGGTCATGATATTGATTCATTCAATTTTGTTTGATGGTAAAAAATTTTGTATAGCCATTTTCTATATTTTCTAATGCAAAATTACCCATATTTATTTAAAAAACACTTTTTAATTACCTGCGAATTTACCTGCAGAAAAATCTGCAGAAAAAAAAAAAATTTGTACGAACCTTATACTTGCAGATTAGAATCCGCAGGAAATTTTCTTCCTCCGGATTTTTAGCCAAAATAAACAGGAATAAAGTTTTTTTTGTAGTGGAGGTCATAGGATGAGTAATGGAGCTGACACGTGTGGCCCAACTACAACTGGCAGTATCAACCTGTCTCCACTCTCCATAACATGCACCACTTCTCGAGTAATTTTACTGCACACCAAACAGCTCACCCTATATGTTTCTCTATTACCAACCATTCACTATCCATTTTCACAAACTCATTCATATTTCACTCAGCTTTGCCTTCAACTTTTTTTTTTAATGAAAACTAGATTGCATTAAAAATCAACCGAGAGGTACAAGAGGGAGGCCACAGAGACCTTAAACCTCCTCACCCCCAACCCCATTTAAAAGAGGTGGTGGGTGCCAAAAGATATAGTAATTTCCTATTAGATCATGTGCAAGTTTGGCCAGGCGATCTGCCATAGTGTTCACTTTTCTAAGTACATGTGTTATAATGACATGCCAGTTCCTGTTCAATAGAATTCTAGCTTCCTTTACAATATCTTGAAACGGGTGACCCATAGTGCATCCTCGTAGCATTAAATTGATAGCTTCTATGGAATCTGACAACACTTCAACTTGACAGATTTCTCTATTCCAACATAAATATAGTCCATGGATTATGCCTAATAGTTCTGCAATTGTTATTGGCACGTGAGTGAGCTTACAGTTATAACCACACACCCATGCACCATCATCTCCTCTAATAACTCCTCCACAGCCACATCTCCCAGAATTGAGAACAGACGCATCAGTCTCCAATTTATGGAAACCACTCCTGGTTTGGCCTCTATTTTGGACTTGCCTCCTTGTTGCATTTTAGAAAGTAAACCTGGATTTTAGATCCTGATCCAGACAAGCTCGAAATAGACTAGAGTGAGCATTGATGAATTCGTCATCTTCACTAGAGCCAAAAACCCGGTTACATTTGTTAACTCAGATATCCCAACAAGTGTATCCGAACAAGGTAGCCCATTGAATTTTCTTTGTAAACAGCTTCCCCGCCTCAGTACTAAGGTTCCATCTGATCCAATCTGTCCCTTGTAAGAAAGAGAAGACATTCCATTTTGAGGGATGAACAATATATAGCCATCTGTCACGAGCATTCTGGCAATCTCTCAATAGGTGCATGGAGTCTTCATCATGAGTGCACGTAAAAGGGCATGCTGCAGTAGCTTCAATCCCTCTTTCCGCTCTGAGTTGTGTGGTGTGCACTCTGCCGTGGGCGAATAGCCACATGAAAGCCTTCATCTTCTTCGGTACTTCCCATTTCCATAGTTTTCTCCATATGCTATCTTATTGTTGGTGGATACTGCAAAAAGAAAATGATATGCAGATTTAATAGAAAAGCAAAATGATATAACAGAAAACGATATGCAGCTTTGCCTCCAACTTCACCAAACATTATTGACTTGTAATATTTAATCTTTTTTTTGAACATATTTGGAAACGCATTATTTGCTACTTTCATTTATGCATGTTTAGATGACTCATTTAGTGCTTGTTTGAAAACTTCGTTTCACGTAAGTCGAGACAAAACCATCTTAGAATTTGTAAAAACCATCTCGAAGAAATCCATAAAAGCCATCTTGAAATCCGCAAAACTATCTAGAAATTCGTAAACTCATTTCTCTCAACAGAACTCCTTTCTCCCAACGGAATCCCAAACACACACTTAGAGATTTAGGTTGGTAGAAAATTACGTTGGCCGACATAAAAGATCAGTAGAGAGAGTAGTAAATGGGTATAAAGTGTAGATTTAAAGACAGGAGAGATATATTCGGGCAGTCTTACGTAACTCATGGAAATCATTTCTAGTTTATTGAAGAAATTTACGAAAACTTCGGCTAATTTATATACGGCTCCTTTTCTTCCATGTAAAAAACGAAATCGTACATTGTTTAGCATCGATGGAGAGGAGACACGAGGCTGCTAATTTTGTTGGTGGGAAGATATAAAAAATGAAAAAGCTTTTTCACCGTTCTTATAAATATATATATATATATTCCGAAGAAATAGAAGAAGCTGAATAAATTAAATGAGGAAGAGACCGTAAATAACTGTTGCTCCTGCTGTTTCTCGGTACGGAACTTTAAATAACTTTATCTTCACAATTACAGATTGTGAAAATCATTGCTACGTCGTCATTACAGCGATCTATTTGCACAAACCATGTCTATCATTTTAATTCAAAATAACATAAATAATTAACCATCGGTATCCTCTCTACGCAGACAAAAATATGGTTAGCTAATTCTAGATTATTAGTCGCGCTTGATCAATCAGACAAAATTAACCCCAGCAATGCTTGTAAATGCAACAATTTTACTTGCTCCACCGCCGCATAAATCTTGAACAGTAACAGTACGTGCGACCCTTGGATAGATTGATATATATAATAAGGTAGCGTGAGCCGCGGAGTTGTTGATTGTGAGGTTATTAGCACACGACAGCTACATGATTTGATATGATTTGATTTGATGGAGATCGTTCTTTCATAATTAAATATCAAGCTGCATGCATGCATGCGCATAACACAAATGGGATCTGCACAGCCATCAAATCAAAGCTTACTAAAACTAAACACCTTAATAATATTATATGCTCTAACGTGGATTCGCTTCCATCAATTAGAACATGCGTGCTCACTGAATTGGATCGACCTGTCACAGACTCAAAATTACAAGAGACCGAAGAGTAGGAGGAGGAGAAATTAACCATATTAGCCACGTGGCATGTATCTATCTGCAGCCTGAATGGTCTTGAGGACACTGGTGCGTATTACTAAAGAATCTGAACAAGAAATTTGGAGCTGAGAAAATTAGGTATGCCTTTAATTCCCAGTTCAAAGGGGTCAACATTCATTTTATTTACAAATAAAACTACAAAACCAAATGAGGTTTCACAGCAGCATTTGAAGCTAAACTCAAAACCAGCTTTGTCGGTGAGTCCTTTCTTTCAAGAGGCAATTAACGAGTTAAGAAATGAACGGTAGAAGCAGAAGAGAAGTAGACAAATATGCAGTATTCTGCTGTTCACTTCGCAATTGTAAAAATTAAATTAATTAAAAAGACTGCACTTCTGCTGCCTGCTGCGATCAATGATGCGACTTCACGTTAACAGTGTACGAGTTTACCATGGGAAACTTTAATAAATATCCACTTCTTAAATCTGTTCATCCAATTCAGTCCTTCCCTGTTCCTCCCTCACCATGCATCCAAATAAATGTTTGATTGAAAAGGCTCAAATTCAAGAGCTCTCAAATTTTTTCCCAAACCAGAAAGATGAAGCAAACAGGGACCCAACGGGAAAGGAAGAAATTTATTGCAAGTTTGTACATTGGGCAATTAATGGAGGACGAGGTATATCTCTCGTTCACCCAGCCAAGTAGCAGAAAATAATGTCAAGAACGAGCATCAACTGTTGCAACTCTAGAAATATATGGCTCATTTTCACGCTCAGCATTTGAAATCAGCACCCTCCCATAATCTTTGAGAATTTTATAGAATAAAGTAGACAAGAGATCATCTCAGGTAGAGGCTGGACCAAGTCATACCCCGCTGGACTCCACATCTCTCGTTCTCTCTCGAGCATGTACCGAAGTAAAAGCATTTTAAGGGAGTGTAAATTCTGACGGAACATGGTTACTTAGCTTGGATCTGATTTCACGATGGATCAGTGAAATTTTTTTCAGGTGACGTACGTAAGAAGCATGTAGAATGCAAAGGAGGAGGTTGGAAGTTTAATAAGAGAGAGAAAAGAGGTAGGCTGGAGAGGGAAACTGAAGCTATGATGAGAAGGGGCGTGCGGAGGAAAAGCAGGAAAAGATGACAGATGTGAATAAACACAAAGCCGAAATGGAACAGCTTTGCACCTGCATGCTATGCACGTTGAATTCCCCATGGTTTGATTCATCTTCCTACATTCATTATCACATGACATCACCACCTTCCTCATTCTTTCTTCCACATAACTTCCTACATACTCGCTCTTTTCTGTCTTCCTTCCCTGAAATTTCGCTATTAATTGCACTTCCTCTTTTTCCGAACCAGATGGTTCTAGTGAAGGTGCTTACAGCTAGCTCATGGGTGTTGCTCAAAGTACACATATCATATTCGGAAATCACCATGATCATCCACCCAAAATTAAAAGAGAAAAAAAAATGAAACTTTGTATAGAACTAATTTCAATACTGAGCTTAGGCAAAGCAGAAATCATGAGTAAGAGTAAGAACCCTAGCATTAATTAAATTTCACATTACAGAAACTTTTCTTCAGTCTCTCTTTGTCTCGCTCATCTCCTGTGGACTCAAAAATGAAAAGAAATAATTGAAATTAGGGTTTCTTACCGTGAGTGTTTTTGTTATTATGCATCCAGACCTTGAGTACCTGTCTCTTGACACCAGTCTCCGCACAGAATTGCTCCACCGCCGGTTCGTCGTGCTTCTGGATTCTCCACCCCACCTTTTCAGAAAATGCCAGCATCTTCTCCTTCTGCTCCTGCGTGAACTTGGTCCTGAACCGTTTCTTCCTGCCGCTACCTCTCCCTCCACCGCCGAAACCTCCTCCTCCGCTGCTGCTGGGATTGGACATGTCTTCCTCCTCTCTACTCATTCCCCTGCCGGATGCCGCGGCTGGCAGAGCCAAAGGCCGGTGATGTGCCATCGCTGGATTTGTCAGGTGGTGGTGGAGGTATCCTGCGCCTGGCGGCGGTGGCCCGCGGTAGTAAGGGGGAAATTGATGATGGTACTGGGGGTGGTTCGGCTGCGGCAGGTGAAAGGAGCCAGTTTCTCCCTCGATCTCCTTGCGGTGGAAGTTGCGGTGACAGTTGCAGGCGGCGCATTTGAGAGCGTCGAGCGTGCCTTCCTCTCCCGCAGCCAGAAACTCGCCGCAACCGTCAACGGCGTGGCCACCGATGCTGACTGCGTGATTCTTTTGACACTCTCTGTATCTGATCGTTCCGGCTGGACCGGCTTTCCTGCTGCCAGGCAGGGTCGATGCACCTCCCTCGGCTCCGAAGGCAGCACCTGATTTGGACGGAGCGGAGTCGTAACTCGTAGGGGGCACGGGAATCCCCATTTCTTCCTCTGCCTCATCGTGCTCCTGATCCTGCTCCTCGAATTCCATATTCCCGTGCACTTACTAATCAGTGAGCCGTGAGGCAGTGAATCAGGCAATAGCCTGTGCTGGGGAATGGAACGGGAGATGATCTACGGGAGCAGGGAGAGAGGAGTGATAGAACAGAAACAATTTGACCGAGGATTAGGAGGAGGTTGAAATTAAGCCAGGGTAAAATACAAATAAATGAATGGTTTAATGGATGAAGGAGCTGTGTAACAGGGATGAAGGATGCATAAAACAAGAACATTAATCTGTAGGAGAGGTGGGAGTGGAAGATAAGAGGGAGGGAGAGGATGTGGCCATCAATTCTCGCTCTGCACAAAAGAGATGTCTCACTCTAATTAACTTCCAACTCTTTTGCCGTACTTGCCATTTTCTACAGCTCCGTTATTATTATGTTTCAGACATTTTACCTTTTTTATTTTTTGGGGACAGCTCTCTGTTAAAGTATCTAGCCATCGAATCCAGATCTGAAAGTATAACACAGATGGCATATTTTTTTTTAAGCAGCTGTTAAGGGTATATATGTAATTGGCCCAGTCGGCTTGTGTTGGGGTGAAATGAAAAGGAATATAAAGCGAAAGCTGTGAGGGTGAGTTATAATGAAGGGAGAAGCGGGCACAAGGGATGTGTGGTTAATGGAAGTGGTAAAAACAATGGAGGGAGGGGGGCAAAATGGGGAATGAATGAGAAGAGGAGGGAGTGAGAGGGTGAAGGCTCTCGCATGCATCGTATAGGGAGGAAGGAACGGTGGAGGCGGGACTTGACATGGGGGAGGAATAAATATGTCGGCATGTAGGGGAGCCGAGATGCCTACGTGCCCTCCTCCTCCGACAGCAGCTGACGTCAGGCCTTTGGGAGCGGGGGAGATGGGAGCGGGGAGGCCTACGCGATTCTTGTGGTGGGGTGTACGTAGCGTCGGTACCGCCCCTTCCATGTGGCCCTTTCCTTAAACGCGCACAAACATTGCTATTATTCCCTTCTTTGGGTCATCAACAACGCAATATGATGATGATGATGATGATGACGACGCCCCAACACACACACATATATATAATGAATTCTCACAACAGCAGCTAAAAAATAGAAGTTCTCAAGCAGAAAAAAAGGGCATTCCAAAATTTGAAACTCAATTGCAACCAGGAAAAAGGCCCCCAAACCCACGTGGGCCGTCTTCGCCCGATCCTGACCCGCCCCCCAAACACCTGAACCCAGCCGCCTTGCAAAAAGGTAGTGCGACGACAAGAGAAGGGTATATATGTGTGTGTGTGTGTGTGTGTTTGGAAGGGTGGAACAGGTGGGGTTTTAAAGATTTGATTGATGGATCCGTGGTGGTGGGAGGGATGTAAGTGGAAGAGAGGACGGTGAGAGGAGGGGATGGTGTTAGGTGCGTATTATAAGGGAAGGAGAGGTATGGATGGAGGGGGAGGGGCAGGGGGATCATAGGAGAGGCATTCTCTCCTTAATCAGGCGGGCGGCGGGCGTGTGTG
>JANTPZ010090431.1:0-42173 GCA_025593235.1 Vachellia pachyceras | reverse complement strand
AATTAATCAATTTGCTTTTCAGTGTCCTTTCTCACTCATTCCCCAAATGAACGGAGATTCCTTTACCAGCTGTGTCCAAGCTAATTGGACAAAGGCTACATAGCCTATAGGTAGCTTGCAGTTCATTTTAGAAAGAGCAATGCCACTTTGTGTTCCTTGGAATCCGAGAGAGACAATGTCTCCGTTTATTTTATCCGTTTTACCAACGGATGCGCTTACTGAAACACTTTTCATCTCATATAAACTACCTTGAAATCTGTGTCTGTTTTTCCAACGGGCTATCCAAACGGAGCCAATACTATAGCACTAAATTGGTAAAATCACTGTCACCGAAAAAAATTGGCAAAATCACTCTTTGTTGCCCACAACAATTCAATATATAAAAAATTCTCTTAAAATCGTAAAATTAGTTTAAAACTACATTTATTTTAATTGCAAGTTTATTCTATATTTATGCAAATATTCTTAACTAAAAAGTCCTTCCACACCATTGGTCAAATAACTTCTTCTAAATCAGTTCAGTTTAATGGCAATTGCTAATAAGGTGCATATTTTGGAGAGCGTTTGGACTCTCAAACGCACGTTCAACAGTATTTTTTTAAAAAAATTGAGATAATCTCATTCACATATTTATCTCGTAAATTATAAAAACACTTCTCCATCGTTTTTCCAAACGGACAAGGTAGTTAAGATACAAATGAAGATGAAAATTTTTATTGATAACTTTCCTTCCAAAATTAACAACTTTATAATTAATTTGTCACTAATTTTAATAAGGCAGTTGTCAACTTAATAATTCCCTAGCAATAAATTAACAACTTCAATGTAACAAATTGACAACTACCATAACAAGATTGTGCTGACCAATAAGAATTGACAATTTTAAAATAATAACAAAATAATTGCTTGCTCTTCAAAGTAATAAATACCTAAGCGTATTGTACATACATGTATCTATATATATAATTTGCATTGTACAACAAAATGGATTCAACGTCTCAATGGTTATAAGCTCTCATTCGGTCATCAAGTGATTCAAAGTTTAAATCACACAAAAGCTGTTTTACCATTATTTACATTTTACATGTTGTCTAGTGGCTCTTCTCTTCACTTTATCACCATTAGATTAAAATTTCGATAGTCCATATTTAACAATTTGTAAAAATATTATTATAATTTTACTTAAAAACTACAACTATGGTGAAAAGTGGGAAAAATTTACTTTATAATAATACAATTAGAATTGCGAATGGTTCATATCAAATTTTAACAATTTAGACTTATTCATATTTTTTACATAAATAAAAATAATATTTTTCATAAAGTGTTAAATATGGACCATTAAATTTTAATCAAATGATGATAAAAGAGGTAGATTAGGAGAAAGGTAAAGAATAGAAGCTACTTCCCTTGTGGTTTCCCAATGGTATTGGGAATGAAGAATTTTCTTGGAAATTTACTGTTTAATCCCACATAGTAAACATATTTATCATATGGTCAGAAATTTTAAATATTTAACAAATGGTCCCATGGACAACATCACAAATTTTAAAATATTTAATAAATGATGTTGTCCATGGGACCATTTGTTAAATATTTTAAAATTTGGGACCATTTGATAAATAAGTCCCTTATTTGGGACTGAACAGTAAATTTCCCAATTTTCTTATGGTAGTACAATCTTTGAATTTTTAAATTCATCTTTATTTTAATTTTGATCTTCCAAATTTTAAAACTAATAATTTTGTACTATCAACTGCAAAATTTTCTAGATTTTTATTATATTATGAAACAATATTTTAAATAAAATTAATCTAGAGGTTCCAAAACCATTAGATTAAACTTGATGGACTGAAAGTAAAATAAGGAAAATATTATGATAAAAGATTTTATTAATCATTTTCTAATTTATAATTAAAGGATCTGAGATTTAAGAATAATTTACGAATTAAGAAACTTTATTTCATATTTTGAATTATTGTGTGGAGCTTGAGAGTGATTTCGCCAGTTAACACTGTAGCAGTAGTTCATGTGTCATTCTCACTGAACAGTAGGGTAAAATTGTGGAGTGTCAGATCACAATACGTCCAATTTTATACACATCATCTTACCCAAAAGCTGAGAACGACAATCCAATTTATTTTTAATTTAAATTAGTTTTTATATTGGAAACAATTTGTGTGTATAAATTTAAGAGAAAATTGGAGAAAAATTCCTAATTAAAAAATTAATATAAAGCGTGAAATGCTCAACTATATACGTACAAGCTCAATTGTGTATGTAAAAATTCAATTATACATGTGTGGAATATCCCATTTTACAATTAATTTTTTAATTAGTGATTTTTTTAATTTCCCTTAAAATTAATTAGCCTCTGACAACAATATAAAGTTTACAAATGTAGTACATACTTGGCCAAAAATGAAAGATGTAGTACAGACACAATGTTTAAATTTATACAACATGTGAATCATACAACTGGCAGCTAGGTTCCAAAATTTATTTATATCATTAGTTAACAATGCATTGTAAGAGGTGGTTTTCTTTATTATTGCAGTTTATAATATATTTTTATATTATATTTATAATTTTTACTGATCATTATTTTTAATACTAATCATAGCTTATTCAAAAAATGTATTTATTTTACAAAAATATAATATATTCCATTTGATATACTGAATTACTTATAACTTTTTTGAAGTTTGAATCCACTTAGCATGTACAAAAAAACGGATCGTATTTAAAAAAATTATATCATCAAAATATTATCGTTCTGTTTTATAAATTAGTATAAATCATGATAATAAGACTAAACATATTTGAAAATATATTATTATCAAATGGCCTTTTAGAAAAACTTTTACTCATCTAATTATATTTATAAGTCTGATTTTAACATTAGAATTTTCAATATATTTTACTGGATCTATTTTAAACCTTGTTATCTCTGCTGTAAAAGTATATATGTGTGAGTGTATTCCCAACTATATTCCTTTTTAATATACAATATACCATGTGAATAGAAAGTCTACATAATAACAAATAATAATAAAATTATTCATTCATATAAAAAGTTTGATGGCATCATTGATAAACCAAAAACAATTTTTTTTGTGTCTAATAAGTAGAATAAGACAGGAGTAAAATATCAAGGAAAATGTTGAAAATAAAATTTTTAACTTGTTCTGAACTATTGAATTTTAATATCAATTTTTATATAAAATTCCTTTTTAAATATAAAATTCTAAATAACTAAAGATCTAAATCTATAATATAAAAACCCTGACACGTTGCATCATTCATAACACCAACCAATGCTTGAAAAAAAAATAAATAGCCCCAATGATGCAAGTCATTTATATATAATATAATAATTTTTATATGGATAAATTTTTTACTAAATTTAAAAAAATAAATAACCCCCAACCATGCAACCCATTCATATATTATAATAATTTTTAGTGAGATTTATTATAAGATCCCAAGGAATGAAGTAATTTAAGAAAAGGTCCTAAGGGTTGTCAATAGCAGCTGCTCCACTTGTCAATAGTGCTCTTCGACTTGTCATTGACAACCTTTTGGGACCTTTTCATAAATAACTTCCTTCATTGGGACCTTACAATAAATCTCCCTAAATTTTATATGGGATAAATTTCTTACTAAATTTTAGAAAAAAGTTGACGTCGATTTGTACTTATATCATATATACCCCACCAAATTAAACCAGAGCACATGTGAGGTGGCCATAATTTAATCATAGACTTAGCATATGGCACATGCATGGAACCACTGTCGAAGCAAAGGGTCCAGAGATAGTGAAAAAGATTGGAAAACAAGATGGAAAGCCAAAGATCTAGATCCATCTATTTGTCTACATGTGCAAAAAAAAAAAATCCTTGCTTCATTTGAATGGGTTCTCAAGGAAACTAATTTGGTTACTAAGTAACTAAAGCTTCATTTCGAATTGGATCTGCAATCCCCCTCAACTTCATATGGCACTTTTGAAGGACTTAGGTGATGACTTGTTAGACTCTGAGTGCATTTGAGTGAGTATTTGGACTTCCCAAACGCATATTTAACAGAATATGTCAAAGTGTCATTACGAGGGCATGCCCAGTTGATTGGGTTTGCAATCCCTCTCCGCAGCTTCGTAGATGATTTTGTATCTGGTTTTTCTGGATTTTGTTGTGTTTTATTTTCTATGTAGCATGTATGAACTTCCTTATTTAATGAATTTCAAATTTGCAAAAAAAAAAGGATGGAAAAGGCAAAGATCTAGATCCATCTATTTGTCTTCATGTGCAAAAAAATAATTTCCCTCTCAATCAAATATATTGTGTCTATGTGTGTGTGTGTTTAGCGTGTGTATAAATTATATCTTCTCAATCTGATTCACTGGCATCGCATCTTCTAGCATGCGCCTCCTCCTTCATGATTAGCTTCAATTTCATTGAAAATTAATTCACTTTTACACTTATCTAGCTCGCTGTAATTTTTGTGTGTGTCTAATTTGTAATTCTATTAGGAAATAATAATAATAATGATATATAGACACATACACATACGGGCTTATAAGTGCTTATAATTTTACCTTATTTTTAATAAGGTGTGCGCTTGCTTTTTTTTTTTCTTTTTATTGGGTCCTTGAAATTCTATCAAATATAATCCTTATAATAATTTGTTAATTAGAAAGGAAAACGATATTAGTAACCGATGATGTGCCTCCCACTCATCACACTTCATTGCAAGAGATGATTGTGAGCATTTTTTTGTGTTAACGATAAATAAATGTTATTTCATTATTTAATTTATTAAAAAACTATTTTTATTTTGTTGTTTACGCCAACTAAAATATTGGTTAGTTAATATCTAAATCTGCTTTGAAAAATTATTAGTATAAGGACTAATGCATTAAATCAATAATTGATTACATGCAATTATTGATTTAATTGCATGTAATCAATTAAATTATAAGCGCCTAATAACATAAAAGAAAACCTACGCGAATCTAATGCTTTAAAAAAAATTTCATTTTATTATGTCAATGAGACATGTTCTTCATGTATTTTATACAGTTTATTTGTAAACCTTGTTTCTATTGAACTTGATCATAACATGGAAAGATAGTATTTTAAGAGGATCCATGATGTTCTTCATCTCATTTGTCCAATCAAGATTTCATCTTATCACATTGTGGAAGAATTTTTAATTTTTATCTTTTTTTAATGTTTTTCTAAGTCTGTATTTTGCTGTGTCGGTGATGCATAATCTCCATCTCACTCAACTTCAATAAATTTTATTCACATCCTAATGATTATTGAAAGAAAGAATCAAATGCATGTGAAAAACAATCATTGTTCTTAAAAATCATAAAAATGCGTAAATGATTATGCTTGTCACATATTAAGAAAACTAAATATATATTATATATCTAAAATATTTATATATCATTATATTATATATTACTTCATAAATTAGTAAATTGATTTGTAAAAATGATAAATATAAATACTTTAAAGTAATTTATTAAGGGTCGAACATAAATATTAATTATTGAGTGCACCTTCAATTTCATATAAATGTTACAAGATTCCATTAACATAAATTTTATAATGTTGAATAAAATATATAAATAATTGAAAAAATCAAATTCTTTTTTTACCTGAGAAAACGTCAATATTCTCTAAATAAATATTTTTTTACAAAAATATAAAATTAATAAGGGGTCAGCTGGGTGCAACAAAATATTCACAATTTTATCATTCACTCTTACACATATATGGCTTAATCATTATCAGTTTTGCCTTCTCTTCGTTTGCATGTTTCATGAGTTATTCATATCATTCATATTCATGCAAAGTATGCTTGAATTAGTGGTTTCAACTACTTTTTTATTATGATTTACAGTTTACGAGATTAATACGTAAGAAAAATTTTATTTTGATTTATATTAACATATTTTTATACTATTAATCCATAAATATTAACATGTTTTGCTGCGGATACAAAACAACACAATTGCCTTTTTTTTTCAGCGCAACTAAACCTACGTATAATGGGCCCGTTTTGGAAAGGGGTAAAGAAGTGTTTTTACGCAAGCCAAGTAAATATGTGGAAGAGATCGTCTCATTTTACAGAAAAATACTGTTGCACATACTTTTGGATGAGAGTTAAGTTTTTCCAATCTAACACAATAAAGCATGTATGTCCCATGACATAATCATATTATGACAGCTATATATTGCAAGCACAATAATATTCTATTATTAAAGTATAAATCCGTTTTTATCTCACTCATCCTCATCATCCATGATGAGAGAGAGATAAGAAAAAAGAGAGGTAAGTTCAAACTAGCAAACTACAGACGTGACATCAAAAAGGCAAAAATAAACGCAAGTTTGTCCACTTGGTTGATAAAAGGGATTATTTCGTTAAGAGTTTTGTTGATGCATAAGTACTTTGTTATAACTCAAGTTGAAGATTGAACTTTGAAAATTCGTCTGTTGAAGTTTTAACCCAAATAATAATTATATCTGTCGTCTAGTGAAACAATTAATCCATCATACATGATCGATTAAGATTTAAATTATTGTTGAAAGATGTATTCATATTTAATGTTTAACTTGATATGATTTTTTTTCAATAAAAGAATATATATATATATATTCTTATTGAAAGAGAGAGAGAACTATGTCTCTCTTAGAAGTTTTAAAATCATGTTTTTAACTAAAAACGAAGTAAGTGTGAAGTTTAATTTATCTAATTTTTTTAACAAGAAAATATAATTTCGTTAATTATTTTCATACTCAAGTATGACATAATGGTGTTAAATATTACATAATTATAAAAAACCAATAAAGTAAATTAGGCAGGTCCACTTAGGTGTGCTGAAAAATTATTAGATTCTTTCAAGGAGGTATGTCAAAGGGAATGGGAAGGAGGCATAAGGTTTATATGAATATTAATATCACTTGTTTGACTTTACTTCCATTTTTCATTTTCAAAAACTATTTTATAAATCAGTTTATAAGATAGTATTTTCAAAATAATAAGAAAATATATTTGATTATGCTCATTAATTTTTGAACAATCTGAGCTTAAAAAAATCAATTGACAATTATGGTTAGCAATGGTTAATGGCGGTGGTTGGTCATAGTTGACGATGGTTGCTGGCCAAGGCCATCGATGGCAATAATGGTGGCTAATATTGGCAGACGGTGGTAGCTGAGCTTGTCAATGACAGTGGATAGCGGTGGCCAATGGTGAATAATGGTGGTAGTGACAACGGTAATATGATCTACAATTAGCGGTAGTGACAATGGTGAATAGGAACTGTTTAGATTAGTGATGAAATATACTTTTTCAATATGATTTATAATTAACGAGGAAAGTCTATGAGAGTGGTTTTATCTCAATTTGCCTAAACATACATTTGTAACGACACCACAAGTAAGCCTATAGTCGATTATGGTTAGTTAGCAATTAATCACTGATGATGGCAAACAGATGCAACAGTGGATGGCGGCAACCGGTGGTTGTCAGCGGCAATGATCGATGGCGGTCGGTAGCAACAATGGGGCTTTCATAGTAAGGCTTGGGAGCAATAATTTCTAATGACTAGGTTGTGTTTGAAAAAACAAAAATTATATGAGATGTTTATATTTTTCTTACTTTTAAATACAAGAAATGAAAATAGTTTTAGAAATTATTTAAAAACAAAATGTTTACTCAAATAATATTTTTAACGAATTGAGAACAATATTTGAAAATGAAACTCAAACATCCCAGTATAACAAGTTTTTTTGGTACACATATATAACGAATTTTGACTGAGACATTATTAACATTAATAAATCATAATAATAGTAGAATAAGTAATAATAATTCACTTTGAGTTTGACAGCTTTTAAATCAGATTTGAAAATATCATATAGAAACAAAAAAAGGAGAAAAAAGTTGGCGTGTTGTTTGAAAATTATTGGACTCTTTGGGTGAAGAAGATAAGTGAAAGAGAAGTCAAAAGAGGAGGTGGGGTAGAGGGAGGGAGGGAGAATGAAAGGGAAAAAGAACTCGTCGACTTATTTATTAGAATAAATAAATTATAGTTAATTTATTAAATATATCTTAAATTAGAAATATAATTTTGCCTAAATAATATAAAAATATAAGACAGTACATTTAAGCATTAATTTAAATATAAAATTGATAAATAAGTATAAATTATGGGGGAAATTAAAGTGAAAGTCTTGTAAAAAATTATTTATGGAAAATGATCATAAATGTCATAATTATTTAGAAGCACCAAAATTTAAAATATAAATCTAAAATACTAAATTACACGTAACAGAATATCCCACATTCTCTTTTACACTCATAATTTCTTACAAAAAAAATTAAAATTAAATCTAACACCGTCCATCATATATTTTCTTACCTTCTATTTTTCACCCAGATGCATATTTATATCCTCTAATTTTTCATATAGATATTTATCTATTCATACAATTAATTTTTTTATTTGTTTTATATTATAAACACTTATATCAAGTAAACTCTCTGAATCAAAAAAAAAATTAATAAGTTCAAAAGATAAAAATAAAATATTACATTAATAATATCATAAATAAAATGTCTCGTATCAAAAATCAAAAGAGGTATCATTATCAATTATTTATATTGTGATTTATCATAATGTATTGATTATATTAAGGCATCGATAATATTCTTAGTTTACACATAGGCATTTTTTAAGGTAATAAATTCATAGTTTAGACTACCACTTTTACAACAAATATACTAAATTATCTGAGTATTTTAAAGTTTATTAACATTTTCTAGGCATATTGAAACAAAATTTTTATTTATTTAAGATTATTTTATCTCTTTTCTAGGCATAGTGAAACTTTATTCAACATATTTAATAAATTATATAGGATCTCAATTTTTATTAAATTATATAATTTTATTTTAGATTAATGCGCACACGCAAGTTTTAGAAATTGAGGAAAAATTTGTTTAATTTAAATTAACGTAGGAGGGAATGTTGGTGGGTGACGAGGGATAATATAGTATTTTTAAATTTATATTTTAAAGTTTGATTATTTTAAATAAATACTATTTTTATTGTACTTCTATCTAAATATTATTTTCTCTTGATCTTTTGGTCTAATTTTCTCTTACTTACTCTTCAAATTGTTTATATTATGAATTAATAATTTTTATAGGAATGATAGAAGGTAATAATAGACAAAATAATGGTCAATAATGGTCCCTTGTGACTGACACTAGTCCAAGTCATAAATGGCTGGAGCCATCACAATTAAGACTATTTGGTGTTTTATGACTCTGGCCTCTGGGCAGTGTCTGTGTCTGTCCTTGTTGAGAGGAACTGAAGCTAAGAGTGTAATTTAGACAGCATTAGGAAAATATTGTTCACGGGTTTATACCTCACCCATTTTATATATTTATCTTATACAATGTTACATTATCTTATATATTTATTTTGTAGATAGTAAATTATTTGAAGTGTACGTTACAATGTGATTCTCCTTTGTCCTTTGCTTTTGCATTTCCCTTTTGCTGCTTTTTTTTCTTTTGCTTTTTGTGGTGCAAACACTTTAGGCTTCCTTCCCCCTCATTTTTTTGTTTTGAGAATTATGGTTACGTAATTATACAATAAATATACATGATAAAAATTATATATTTTCCACCACAAGAAATTACTCTATAGCATCATTTTTATGAAGGCATATGGATGAGGACTTTCTTGTCCTTTTCTATCAAGCTTGATATAACATATTTATTATATCTTACCCATTATGAGTTTAAATGAAGGTAAAATTAAAAAATTATAATTTTCAAATAAAGTTGATAAATTTTAAGCTTCTTTGTAGTCTCTGTGATAATGTTAGTTGCTTTCCTTACAGGAAGAAAATAAATAGATAATAATAACAATAATAAACTTGTTCCGAGAAGTAAAAGAAAGAAGGGTTAATACATTTTTAAATTTCTCAAATTTCCCTTCATTCTACTTTTGTTTTCTCAAATTTGAAATACGTGGTTTTCACCCCTTAAATTTCATTTTATTTAAATTAATTTCTATAATCTAACAAAAGCCTAGCTCATTTTGTCATTTGAACCGCCAAAACCATATATTTTAAAATAGATGCACCAAAATTAAAATGAAGATAAAATTGAAGAACCAAAGTTTGTATTAACTCAAAAGAGAAAAACCATAAAATCTTTCTAATTTTGTAAAAGGTTGATTCAATATTTGATCCCTTGAGTCTTTTTCATTTTGTTTTTTTTTTCAAGTTTAGAACCAAATACCTCAAAAGACAAATAAGGGTCCAATAGTTTAAATAAGATAAAACTTGATAAACAAAAACCAAAATGGGGATAAGCTTTAAAAACTAAAATTTGAATTAACCCTTTCTAAATATCAATTCATGATTTTGAATTACTCTCATCATCACTATGAAGCTTTTAGGGATTAGTTTAAAACTAAAGTTTGCAATGAAATTATCTAAATACCTTTAATTTAAAAAGAAAAGAGAACATGCATACCAAGTTACAATTTTAATTTACAAATGATAAATAAGGAAGGCAATCACAATAAATTTTAGTAAATTTTTTTTATAAAATGTTAAGGACAGTAATAACTTAACATGTAACAATTTGATTACTTAAATAATGTCATTTAGCCTTTTAATTATATTGAATGTGCTGTCATTTTCTCTTCAATATTATATATTCTTTACTTCAAAAATATATACTAAACACCTCACTTGTATCTTGATGTCTATTTATCAAAACGTGTGAAATCATATTCACATAAGTTGAGATAAATTTCTCTAACCTACTTATTTCGTATATCATAAGTGAGATCGAAAAGCTTATTAAACTTTAATCCAAAGATATCTTTATATATTTATGAGTTCGTTTGATAAAGCGGTGGAGAAGTATTTATGAGCTTATTCACACAAGTCAAGGTAAATATATGGAGGAGATTGTCTCGTTTTATAAAAAAGTACTGTTGAACGTGTTTATAACTACAAGCTAAACGTTACCAATCAAACACTGTATATACTATGATTATATATATGTCTATTATGTCTTTGACTTCCAAATAAAAACAAAGTTTGCTTCTTTCCGTACAGAGGACAGACCCTCTGGTGTGCCGCACAGATGGAGCCATCCTGTCCTTTTAATTTATTTACCATTCCGAAAGCACAGCCGTTGATTCCTTGATCTTAATGTACGACCGATCCTCGCTATCATCTGTGTGTCGGCAGTAAGGTGATTTTTTTTCCGACTCCAAATATATATTTTTTAAGTGAAACAAATTTAAGAAATTTACAATCAGATTAACAAATAAGAATTAATAAATCAAAATTTATTTACCATTCCGAAAGCACAGCCGTTGATTCCTTGATCTTAATGTACGACCGATCCTCGCTATCATGTGTGTGTCGGCAGTAAGGTGATTTTTTTTCCGACTCCAAATATATATTTTTTAAGTAAAACAAATTTAAGAAATTTACAATCAGATTAACAAATAAGAATTAATAAATCAAAATTTTAAATATTGAGAAAATTATCATTAGATCTCAACAATAATTGATCAGATTGTTATTGATAACTAGTGAAGATATAATGACAATTGAACCAGCTAATTATGCGACCTGATGATAATATTATCAATATTTAAAACCTTTTATTTATTACTTCTTTTATTTAAAACCTAGTTGTAAATTTTTTAAGAAAGTTGCCTTTATTTTTTATCGGCTTTAGTTTAGTCGAAGTCTATGGTGTCCGTTTTTTACTAGTCTAAACTCCAAGCCAGTGCAGGGCAAAACAAGACGTGCATGAACCACATGTTCCCCTTCTCATACTATTTTTTAATAATTACATCTTTCAATTTTTTTAAAGATACCGATTAACCCGTCAACCACACCGTTTTAACCCCACATTTCCATAATCGGCTGATGAGCTCACTTTTCCATGACACTATAACAGTTAATGACATTCTTCTCTCATTTTTGCCTGATTAATTAACAAGATTTTAATGGGATATATCAAAATAACATTTTAAAAATCTAAAACTGCTGTAATTACATAATTACATATTTATATTTTTTTACTAAATATATAGTTTAGTATCTTAAATATAATTTCATATATATATATATATATTTGTAGCCTTTTAATTTTAATACTATTAATATAATTTAATGAAAAAACATAACTCAACAAATTTATACAGTAATTCTCCGATTAAATGATAACATCTATCTTTTAGGAAACGATGAATAGCAAGTTTAGGGACTTGTCGGCGAGAGAAGTAAGACAAATTTTTTCATGGTTAAAACTGTTATTCTGTTTATAAGAAACTTGAAAAAAAAATTTATTAAATCAATAAAAATATCAAGCCCCATTAATTTTATTTTTAAATTTAATAACTCTATCACTATTTAATATACACTCTATTTCAAAAGAATATATTAAATAGTGACTATAGTCACCGTATAATGAAAGTAAAATTATACATTCATACGAAGAATTTAATAATATGATCTATAAATAATAGAAAAAATTATCTTTTTCATCTTGTAAGTTGGACCAAAGAAGTAGAACAATATTCCCTCCAATTATATAGAGTCAATTGAAAAGTTTTTTATCCTAAATTTAAGATTTCAATCGGTATTATTTCCTATGTTTGTTACTTTTTCTAATTTTAAATATAGAAGTTAGATAAATAATTTTGAACAAATTAATAAAATTATTTAAATTAGTTATATGTAAATAATGTGTTTTTTTTAAGTTAAAGCACTTCTTCTTAATTATTTGCATTGAAAAATGCTCTTTTCATAGAAAACCTGATAGATGTACAACCAATATGAAGAGTTATGACAAATAAATAGATTTGAGAGGTAAAATGAATTATGTTATTATATTTAAAACTAAAACAAATATCTCTACTCGTAAATAATATGTATAAAATAAAATATGATTATAAGATTATACACTACAAAAAAATGGGTATTCAGCGGCGGTTAATTAGTAGCAGTTAAAGAAACCGTTACTAAATGATGACTTTTGTAGCGGTTTTAAGTCAAAGCGCTACTAATATGTGACGACAATCAAGGTATGACATTTGTAGCAGTTCTTCAGAACATTTGTAGTGGTTGCAATAAATGTAAATCGTTGCAGACGTGAAAGGTCGACATTTGCAGCGGTTATAGAAACCGCTACTGATTTTCGACTCAAATTGTAGCGGTTTTTTCAAATATAACTGCTGTAAAAATGAAAAGTCTCTCAAGTAGTAGCGGTCATGGTAGCGGTTCCCTCTAAACCGCTACTAATTTGCCGTGGTTTGTCAATAACCGCTACTAAATTAGCGCCTATATAAACCACTCCCTCATTTTCGCACTTTCAACCTTTCAAACATCACATTAGAGGTTAGTTAAAAATATTTTTTATGTTTTAATTTTAATTAATTTTTTAATTTATATTTTCTATTTTTTTAGATATTTATATTTATTTTAAAATTTTTTATTTTATTTTAACTAAATTTTCAAATTAATTTTTTTCAGATGGCTGATGAGGATCAGAGCAGGAGGCCTAAGAAGGAGCATATGTTCCTCGACGTTGGAGATGGTAACGCTAGAGATGGTCAAGAGGAGGGGCGACATTATGCTGAACATCGATGACTTCGAGTTCGCCAATATCAACATCTCAGTCCAAGAGGCTGAGAATTTTGAGGACCAGGAGATAGAGAGAGACCAAGGATTTCGGCGCCTTTCTAGTAGTCAATCGACTGGGTTTGAGGTCGACATTCAGGGTAAGTAAACAATTAATACATTATTTAATTAAAATGTGTTTAATTTATTTATTAATTAAGATGATTTAGATAATTTGTTTAGTAATTTTAATTATTTAGTTAATTAGTAATATTTTATTAATTTATTAATAAATGATTATTTTTTAGAAATAATTGTACAACTTCAATTTTCAGATTCGACAGGGGCGACCGTTACAAGGAAGCTCACACTGAGGGATGTACACCAAATCCCTAGTGATCAGAGGGTCGTCATGGAGTGAGATGACATCACCTGGCAACCGCGGGGGAAGGGTAGTCAACTCTTCAACCGCTACCTGACTGAGCAGGGCGGGAATTTCCTCCAGTTTGACATCAGCGCTGAGACCTGGAAGAGGATCCAGCAGAGCCTGAAGAACGGTGTGTGGGAGAAAGTAAAGGTAAAATTTTTATTGTTTCAAATATTTAAATTATTTAAATTAATATTTTTTAATTAATAAATAATTTACTAATTTTAATTTTGAAATCTGTTGCAGGGCAAGTTTGTTGTACAAGATGCGAATAGGGAGTTTGCCATCTCGAAGATGGGGGAAGGGTGGAAGAATAGGCGAAGTCGCCTTCAGGAGGTCGCCGGAGCAGCAGGCCGTGGCGAGGAAGGATGTGAGGAGTCGATCCCAGCAGACGATCCACCATACGGCAGGATTGAAGCCGTTCTTCATCGCATACACGGAGCTGGACGAGGCGGCACAGAGGGAGGGTCAGAGGGCAACCTACGGGGAGATGTTTGTGATCGACACTCAGATGGATCTCCCCTGACGCAGGAGACCAAGGAGATCATTGTAAGTATTTTTAAATTATTGAATTAATTGTTAATTTTTATTATTAATTGTTATAATATTTAAAATTAATTTTTATTATTAATTTTTAAATTATTGAATTAATTTTAAATTAGTAAATGTATAATTAATTATTTAATAATTTTATTTATGATTCGATAACTATAATATTTATGGATATTTTTATTTGTTAACATTTTGATTTAATTTTTTCGAGTACAGCGTCGTATTCAGCGTGCAGACGCTGAGTTGAGGGAGTCTCAGGGGTCTACTGTTGATTTAATTATTGTTTTAATGTTATGAATTAAATGATTTTTAAGATTTTCAATTAGATTAATTAATTATTATTTCAATTTATATTATTTATTAATTAATGAAAATAAATTTTGAACTTATATGTAAATATATTTTAATGAAAATAAATTAATAATTTTGAAGAAAAATAAATTTTGAGGTTATAATGAAAATAAATTATTAATTATTATATTCAAATTTATTAATTATTACTAAGTTATTAATTATTATATTAAATTTTTATAAATAAATCATTACAAATATTAGCAGTGGTTATTAACCGCTGCAAATTTCAAAATTTTAAAAAATACTGCCTCTCTTTTAACCACTGCAAATTAAAAATTTGCCTCTCTTTTAGCAGCGGTTATTAACCGCCGCAAATTAAAAATTTGCCTCTCGTTTAGCAGCGGTTATTAACCGCTGCAATATCCAACGATATTAACCGTTGCAAAGTTCAACGGTCTGTTTTTTGTCCATCATTTAGTAGCGGTTTACAACCGCTGCAAATTTCTGACAGTTGACCAGCACGAATTTAAAGCTTCTATAATCAGTTTTTGGGCCAAATTCTCTATTCTTCCTCTAATTTCTATCTCTTCATGCGATCAACTCTCATGTGATGATGGATAAGTCATGGATGACGTTTCCTCGCACGTCCGCTCGATATTTGGCCGGATTGAACACTTTCTTGGATTTTACTGATAGACATGGCAAGATTAACGGTAAGATTTCATGTCCCTGCTCTAAATGTAATTTGAAAAAATAGCATGTTAAAGATGTTGTTAGAGAACATTTGATAGTTAAGCCGTTCCTTCAAAGTTACAAAAACTGGGTATATCATGGAGAAATGGGTGATGTCTTGAGAGAGTGTACTCCTGCATTATCGCAAATAAGAGTGGAAGAGGATCGGGTTGACCCTGTCAATGATGCACTTCGTGATGCTTTTGGGGTTCATGAAAATATAGTCACAGATGAAATATAAAGTCCGGAACCTCAGTACATGAGGAACGCGGAAGCTCGTACTTTCTTTGAGCTCATGGAAGAAGCTGACAAAACTCTATATCCTGGGTGTGGAAAATATTCAAAATTATCTTTTTTAATTAAATTGTATCACATTAAGTGTCTATATGGTATATCTCATAAGGGAATATCGATGATATTAGAATTGTTGCTCGACGCATTCCCTGAAGCATCGATCCCATCATCTTTTTATGATGCAAAGAAGATTATCACTAAATTGGGTTTGAAGTATGAAAAAATCCATTCATGTCCAAATGATTGCATGCTTTATTGGGGACAAGATGTCGATAGAGAAATTTGCAAGCGGTGTAACACCTCGAGATACAAGTCAAATGGGAAGGGGAAGAATAAGAAGAAAAACCTGCAAAAATTCTTAGATATTTTCCTTTGAAACAGTGACTTCAGAGATTGTATTTCTCGACTAAAACTGCTGAGCACATGAGGTGGCATGCTGTTGAAGCTAATTCCGATGGGAAGTTAAGACATCTGCGGGATTCCGAGGCTTGGAAGGGGTTTGATAAAGAATTTCCAGATTTTGCTGCGGATCCAAGAAACATACGTCTTGCTCTGGCGACTGACAGATTCAATCCTTTCGGGAACCTAAGCACAAGTTACAGTATTTGGCCTGTGGTATTAGTTCCATATAATTTGCCTCCTTGGATGTGTATGAAGCAGAACTCATTCATCTTGTCTATGATCATCCCAGGAAAGAAAGCACCGGGCAACGATATTGATGTGCACCTGCAACCCTTAATGAACGAGTTGGTTAAATTATGGAATGACGGGGTTGGGACATACGATGCATATGATGAAGAGCTGTTTAAATTGCATGCGGCTTTGATGTGTACGATAAGTGACTTTCAGGGTCTTGAAACTTTATCTGGATGGAACGTGCATACTGGCCTCACTTGTCCCGTATGTAACTTTGACGCGGAGCCATTACACCTACCACATAGTTGGAAGTGGTGTTTTATCAGACATCGCCGATTTCTTGATGGCAAGCATAAATTTAGGATGCAAAGAAAACGTTTTGATGGAACACATGAAAGAAGAGGACCACTTGTCATGTTAAGTAATTCCGATATTTTGCGTTAGCTTACTGATGTTAATGTTGAGTTTGGGAAAAATGATAATTCAGAACGAGGCAGGAGACCACATAGTACTTTGGAGGGTGACCCGATTCAATAATGGCGGAAGAGGAGTATATTTTTTACTCTTCCTTATTGGAAGACAAATATGTTACGTCACAGTCAAGGTGCGTCAATTTGTAGTCTCGAAAAGTATCTGGATTAAAGAGTCATGACTCCCACGTTATTATGCAACAATTACTACCATTGGCACTTAAAAACACATTGCCTCTAGAAGTGTCAACGGTGTTGGTGGAGCTTTGTTCATTTTTCAGAAAGTTGTGTGCAAAGGTTCTTATCACTAAGGAGTTAGATCAACTGCAGGAACATATAATTCTCACATTGTGCCATCTGAAAATGATCTTCCCTCTTTCATTTTACACTGTCATGGTGCATCTCGTACACCTCGTCCAATAGGCAAAACTCGGAGGCCCGGTTCAATATCATTGGATGTATCCCATTAAAAGGTACTCATTCACATTATTGACACACGTTATTTACATATATATATATGACCAAGTTACTAATTTATGTTAACATTTTAACTTATACATGTTTTTAGGGAAATTGAAGTTATATGTTAGGAATAAGGCATGGTCAGAGGGTTCAATAGCGGAATGCCATATAGGGAAATTACAGTAACCTTAACCGCTGTTGAACGTAAAAAATGCTGTAAATTACAGCGACATAAATCGCTGCTAACTCTAAATCGCTGCAAATTACAATAACCTTAATTGATGTTGAACGTAAAAAATGCTGCAAATTACAGCGATATAAACCGCTGCTAACTCTAAACCGCTGCAAATTACAGTAACTTTAACCGCTACTAATTCAAGCGGAGGAGACTATAAATACCCTTCCCTCCCAGCATTTTTTTGCATGTTTTCAAATTGCAGACTTCTTCTTCTTATTTCAATCTTTGTGCAGTGTTGGTAAATTTTCTGTATATAATTTTTTTATTTTAATTAAATCATTGTTTTGAAATATTTCGTTTTCTATTTTTATGCTTTTTTTCTTTTATGTCTTTTTATATTGTTTTGATATTATTTTTTTATATTAATTATGTTTATTCATTCCTTTTTGATTTTTTTCTTTTTTTAATAATATTATTAGAAAATATTATTAATTTTGTTAATAATATTACTAATTTTTAAATAATATTATTCAAAATTTTATTAACTTTGCTAATAAATTATTTTTTCTAATTATATTATTATTTTTTAAAATTTTATAACATTTAGTAGCGTTTCTAGAACCGCCATAAATATAAGTGGTTTTTAATGCCTACTTTTTTATTTTTTTCTAAATTTACATTTAGCAACAGTTTTTGACCGCTAAAAAAACAATGGCCGAAAAATGGAGGGAAAATTTGGAGGGAATTTTGTCAATGTTTGAAATAAGGACGGAAATTTAGCAGCGGTTTTAGACTACTACAAAAAAGGGGCCAAAAAAGGCGGGAAAATTTGGAGGGGAAATTTAGGAGCGGTTATGAAACCGCTGCTAATGATGAAGGGAAAATTTCAAATTTCATTTTTTGACTATATTAGCAGTGGTTGTTTGACGTTACAAATTATTCGTTGCAAAAGTTAGTAGCGGTTATTTCTGTGTGAACATCGGTTCTCATTAACCACCACTAATTAGCTTGCTTCGGTGAAGTTAGCTGCGGTTTTCCTAACTGCTACAACATGTCTACAAATGCATGGAAAAACCATTACCAATGCAGTCTTTTTTTGCAGTGATATTGGCTAGTTGCATGAATTTTCCCACTATTCCTTTTCCTCTATTATGCAACCGATTAGACATATGGTACATTTTGCAAGGACATTTTTAAATTAAGCATGGTTAAACAAGTTGAGATAAAATACAACTCAATAATTTACTCGTAATTGTAAAATTACAATTGAAAAGTCAGATTGAAACTTCAAAACTCCTTCAAACAAACATTTAATGCACATGGAATCCTTCGCTAATGGCAAAAAAACATAAAGGAAGAAAAGAACATGCTTAAAACTCGTGGGCATGAAAAACCTAACTCTTGATGAGTTGCCTTTTGAGGACTTTTCTTCCCAACGTGCAGACACGTTCAAAATAATTGTCCCACCGCACATGCTCGCAGATTTTTTTTTGTGCAATAATTCATTTATATTAAATGTCACTCAGTTTTTAACGGATTGTTCACACTTTTTATTTGAAAAAATTATACATACCTAACCTTGATATGAAATAATGTATTTGTATTTTGGTAACAAGTCATGTCTCCACATGTTGGTGACAAAAGAGAGTGGGATCAGAGCCACATGTATTTGTATTTTGGTAGCAAGTCATGTCTCTACATGTTGTCGAATGTCTATAATAGAGTGAGTGATGAATGTCTTACTTTCAGCAACAACCATAAGTGTTGCCACTTAAAATATCTGAAGTGAAGACTTTTTACTGTAACTCTCAAATTTATTTTTTGAAGTAACGTTCTGTATTAAATTACACCCACAAAATCCGACCCTAATATTTGGAAGTGGTGAAAATATAGCAAGCAAAAAAAATGAATAAATCAAATGGTGGGAGATTCTTTAAAGGAAAACCTGTTAGGGTTAGAACATATACGCACTGAAATATTAATTTTGAAAAATTTCTAATCACAATAGAGGATATATCAAAAGCATTTAGACTGAGTACGTATAATAGTACCTTTGCACTTCTCACTTTTCGATCTATAGGAGCCGACACTATTGATAGTTTCCTTCTACTTGTATTCACACGAACAATACCCAACTCCGATAGTATGTTAGCGCCTTGACCTTTCTTTTTCTTTCTCTAGAGTTTCTTGCGGCTTACTCACCTTTTAATATGTATGTACCAAGGTTCATGACTCTTCCTATCTTATAAAACTCATGTGGGTTGTATTGGATTTTCAAAACCAATCTTAATTAATTATGAAATTTCGAATTCTGAAGTTTGGATTAATATGATTTGATCAAATATGTCCAACAGATCAAATCTTATCCAATAAGTTAAACATTTAAACTCACATATAATAATATTAATAGTATTATCTACATATAATATTATTATTTCGAATTTATAACACATATGTATATATAGTTCGATCACTCTAGATTAAATGTCGCATTCATTTAATCTTGGACACATTTTAAATTCAATGAATCTGGACATTATAGCTTGTGTTGGGTTATTTTTTGTATGTGACCCTGTAGACCCATATGAAGTTGGCAGTGGGCTAATCGCAGCACTAGCCCACAAGTTGCAAGTGGCATCTAGCAAGACATTGGGACTATCCAAATCACATGAGAATTGTTAACACAATGCAACCTGTTATGTAACCATGACACATCCCTTTTGTCACATGATATATTGTTTAAAGATGAGGCATTGATAATGTCACCCTCTTATTCCTGACCAATACTTTATCGATTCCTGAGTAGCATGATCTTTGAAACGAAACTCTTTTCGATGTAGTATATATGGCCATACATTTCTTAGACCCACTCATCGAATGGCCCAATAATATCTCTCCATTAATGTGAGGGACAAATCTCATTTTGATCATTCACATTCATCTACATAAAAAACCCCTAAACTTGATTATAACCTTTATCATCATCTGGTCAAATGTGACTCTTGACTAGGTTAAAACTCAGTGACTCTCATATAGAAATCTACGATGATCTTAGGTCAAAGGGAGTTGTGACGTGCTTACATATGAGATAAGCTTATGACTTAATCCATGTAATTTTCTCATAGCAGTTCGGTCCAACACCTTGTACTCTTCCGCTTGCCTAAGACTTTGACTTGTATCTCCATATTTTACCAAAGTCATATTGATTTTATTTCATCTTTACTCCTGCATAGACAACCGATCAGAGACATTTATGACAATTTTTATAATTCATCAATGGATGCAATTATCATAATAAACATGCAACCATTATGATAACAAAATGGAGGAAATTCATTAAACATAAGTAATGTTTAAGGTAGAATAATTGGCCCCTAGTGCACAATTTCCAACATCATTCCTTATGAAATTCAGTAGAAATACACAAATCATAATTCAGGCCTATACCATTATTAAATCCTTAATAAGACCTATATGTCTCATTAGGGATTTATGAATATTATTAAAAGACTATAATACCCGTATGTAATTAAAAATGAAAATTGAAGATGGGTGTATGTTCATTTCTTAATTACAATCCTAAAACTCACTCTTTCTTAAATCATTTAGATCTTAACTTTTAATTTTTTTTTGTCGACTTTCAGCAATATTAATGCTATATTTGACAATTTCTCTTTTAACCTAATTTATGATTTGCTATTTTATTCTAAATTTCAACAAAAATTTTGTCATGAAAGGTTTATACAAAAATTTTGTTTTGAATGAGAATTTGTAGATTACTATTTTTTTCAATTTTTTTTGCTATGTGCCTTCCCTTTATTTCTTAATTTGTTTTGAAAGTGTGTGTGCATAAGACAATTACTTTGCGTTGTTATAACCACTAAGTTATTCATATGATTGTTTTTCACTTGTGTATTAAAAATAAAAAATAAATAAAAACTGAAAAAAGGGTCAAAAGGGTATATATGCAAAATGAAAATTTTCAAAAATCCTAAATAAGGTCTATAAGCTTTATTATGAATTTAATAAAAGTGTATGCTTAAATTAATATTTATGTATTTCGGCTAGATTTGTTTAGGACTTTCCCATTCATTCTTTAATGTATATGATGAAGTTGATACAAATGTTAGTTAGAATACTTTGCATTATATTGATTGCTATTGAAATTTCTAGGCTAGTTATTGAATTTATATTACATTAACCTTTCGAACGTTAGAAAGAGATTTTAGCAGGGGAACATGTGTGTGTGTGTATTTAAAAAAAGTCCATTTTGTAGCCTAGTTATAGCAATAGTCAGATTGGTGCCAAGTTTTTTGCTATGAAGATAGTTAACGTTTTCGACTGGTTACAATGACAACCGGTCTAGAAAATACTAGACTTCTTAAACCTGTCTTAGATTGGTGCCAAGTCTAGCATAAAAGGCTCATTTTAATCAGTTCTCAAAGAGTTTTTTCCTATTAGTATATATATTATATATAAATATTGGATCAAGAAATTCATATGCAATATAATACAAACTAAAGATTTGAAAAATTACACATTTCAGTTTCTTGTCTAAACTAAACATATTATTTCGAAAAAAAATTATAAATTTAATTTTCTGTTAAAATTTTACTATTTATAATCTACATGTTGTATATAAATACCAATAAACAACAAATTATTCATGTTATTACTTATTTATTGAAATTATGAACCTCAAAGTTTAGTTTTATAGATTTATGATTTATGACGATATACCTACAAATTCAATAAAAAAGACTCATGTTGAGAATATCCTACTCGACATTGTGAAATATTAAACTTCAATTTTTTAAGGAATATGTTCAAGCTCAAATTAAATATATCAACTTATTATCAACTTAAATTGAGCCTAAATTATCATATCATTATTATTTAAAGCAATTTTTTTCAGCTTTTCCCATGATAAAAAAAAAATCACCCGCTCTTAAATTGTTTTTGAGAATTTTAGCTAAATGGATTATAGCAACAAACAATATATATACAAAAAGATTAGACTTTTTTCACCTAAAAAAAGATTAGAATTTTTAATCAAAGTGCATTGGAGAATCGAGAGAGATGGCGAAAGAGAAGGAAAAAAAACTTTGTAATCGTTCTGAAAAGGAGAACCGAGCGAGAGACAACATAAGAGAGACGAAGAAAACGACGCTAGCGGACATCATAATTTGAGTTTCGCATGTATTTTGAACCTTAGTCTTGATCTACATCAGGGTTTTAAAAGTATAGTTGATAAACAACCCATCAAATTTTAAAATGCTAACTTTTGATCATTAAAATCATGATTTTATGTTTCAGTGAGTGCTTGATTATCTTATTTTAAATATTTTACAGAATTTTAGTTAAGTATGTAAAAGAAATTTTATTCCGTTTCACGTAAAAATGTTTTTAAAATGATTTTAGAGATAAAACCGTGGTTTGAGGTTGAAAACCATGATTTTCCGAAATCTATTTTTTTCATATTTAAATTATTTTCTAAAATATATTTTATAAAATCACTTCTTTCACTTTTTTAGAAATTATTCTCTAAAAACTAATCTAAACACACCTATAAACATTAAATTGGTTAAAAAACCAATGTAAAAAGTTATTAATTTTAAACAAATTATATAATTTAAATTACTATTTACATTTATTATCTTGATTAACCAGTGTCTGTTATATTGGTTGCTTAGATATTAATATAAATTACTGTAAATCTTAGACTTCAACAGTTTAATCTCTCTAGATTCAAATAAAACATGGTCGGACCTATGAAATATGAATGGCAAGGAACTTTCATGGTAAAGGTTAAAGCCTATTTTTTTTTTTTGCCGGACAAAACCTATTAATTACTATTAATATTTTGCCGCTATTCATTATTCCCTTTCTTCGTAACTAGACAAGAAAGCAAAGTAGGGAAAGATATAGCATTTAGAATAGTCATCCCCTACCCAGAAATTTACAACTACTGTTTAAGAATTTAATGAAATTTAGTAATAAATTTTTAAGTCAATTAAATTTGAGGCAATCTTGATGTCTAAAAAATAATTAATACTTGGAAAATTTATATTTTTATTCCTAAAAAGTCATTCAATTTTGTTGATCTAACAGATAGTGAGTTCCTTGCACTTGATCCAATTTAAGTTGGTTTTAACATATGACCTCTATTGATTGAGTTTATTTAATAGTTGTTATATAATAAATACTTGAAAAAAGATCAATTCGTTAATTCTTGTACTTTTACTTGATTTTTAATTACGTCCCTACAAATTTTTCTTCATTTTATTGGGTTTTCATAGGTTCTTAAATTATAAACAGTAGTTGACGCTCAATGTACTATATGTGCATACCTCACCCAACAAAAATTTAAACATTGGTTCATCATATTATGAAAGGACTAGCTTTTTGCAAATAGACCTAAGCATATAATACTACATCGGATCCTTGATATAAAATCTATTTGATTTTTGTTTGAGAGATTAAAAAGATAAATACACTAAATAAAAATATTTATATTTATTATTTTTATTTAAAATAATTTGCTTGACTTATAAACTAAAATACAATATAATTATATATATAAATACTTTTAATATAGCATTTAATTTTTTTAAACCTCCCAAAAAAATTAACTAATATGTCAATGATTTACCGTACTTTCAATAACATGAGGGTTGGCTTTCTGTCACATGCAAAAGGCCCACCGGTCACGGCGCATCGGCATCTTTATGATTGTTTGAGAGTCAACCACGATGGGCTGATAATTCCTAACCTTCTGTTCCAAAATAATATTAAAAATAATAATCTCTATTTATTTTAAAATCTTTCTCATCACAATATTTGATTGGCTAGTGAAAAAAAAAATAATAATAAAGAAAGACTTTGTCAAATAATTGTTGTCTTAGAT
This sequence comes from Vachellia pachyceras, assembly GCA_025593235.1. Lineage (NCBI taxonomy): Eukaryota > Viridiplantae > Streptophyta > Magnoliopsida > Fabales > Fabaceae > Vachellia > Vachellia pachyceras. The sequence continues at coordinate 17,536 of JANTPZ010090431.1, read as the reverse complement.
GGTACCTTCACCTTCTTTATTATTATGATTTCATGATCTCTGATGACGGTGATTATAAAAATTTGCTTTGATCTACGATATAGGAACATTATTATGTCCTCTAACTCTTCTTTTGTAGCATCATTCAACCATGTTATTTTATTTTAATAATATTCAACATTCTCTGTCTCATTCTGATGGTACTTTGTTATGTTATACAATCGAAATATACTAATAAAGATAACAAATTAAGTGTGTGTTTGGGAATTCTATTGGGAGAAATGAGTTTACAGATTCCGAGGCATTTTATAGATTTTCAAGGTGGTTTTATGGATTTCGATATGTTTTTTACTGATTTTAAGATAGTTTTGTGTTGACTTATATGTATCATTGGAAAAACGATCCCAAACAAGCAATAAGTTTTTTTTGGGCCAAGTAAGATAACAAATAAAGTTGACGTTTACACGATAATATCAAACCGCTATATATTTTATTTTGCAAGAAATAAACGTTTTGTAAAAAAAATCTAACTCCTACGAATTGGCTAATGTTGTCATGACAGAAAAGGCAAAAATGCACCTTTAACCTTTTAATTTTAAATAAGGTTTCATTTTACTCCCTTTTATATCTTTATTTCAATCATCTAACTATAATACATACAGTCACTTTCAAAGAATTATTTTTTTAAACATTGTTATTTTGAAAATTAAACATTATATGCCAGATTTAAAAATATTTTGTCAAAATTTAAAATTTCAATGTCAATCTTTTTTAATCATGTCACGTTAAAAGACTTAAGTGATATTTTGTAAAATTAAGAAATAAAATGTAATACATTCATTACCAGAAAATACCATTTAGCGACAGATTTTTTCCGGAGCTAAATGACTATTTTCTGTCCCTAAAACGAGGATCGCTAATATTTTCTGTCGCTAAATAACAATTTTCTGATATTAATTTGGTTTTACCCAACAAAGGAATTTCTTCAATCCTTATATGAAATCCACTTTATATTTCGCATTACAATGATTCTTATATTAGCCCGAAGATGCAACTCAAAAAGTCTTTTGTATCTCAACTAATTCATAGCTTGCTAGATTAGTATAGGGAATATTGTACTCAATTTTAATCTTCCATCTTTTTAATTATTGCAATGTTTCGACTCATCCTATAGTTTTCGTGAAGGATCCGTAGGGTTGGTGTGACCTTAATCAAGTAAGATTTTGCTTTATAAAAAATATATAGTTATATGTAATAGCTTTAAAAGCTATATATAGGAAGTGTTACATGTTAATATTACTAATTAATCTTTGTTTTGTACTGAAGCTCTACTTTAGGATATGTTGAAACAAAGATTCTATATGCTTGATTTTTCATATACTTTATGTTGTGTAGTTCAAATGTAATTTGAGTTCAATATATAAATTAGTTCAATTTTAAATATAATTTAAAAACATCAAATTGATGCCCTAATAATTATGGGTTGTTGAAAATCACTGTTAAATCATGTGAATTAATTATTATTTCCATCTAGAGTAAAATGACCTTTGTGGTTATGAATGAAATAATAATTTTTTGGGACAATATTACTTTTAATTTGAGTTATCAAACCTAAATAGTGAATAGCTAGCTCTACTAACATGGTAATTTCTATTTCTTTCCAAGGAAAACATTCTATTTAACCTAATTTTAGTTGTTGATAAAAAATATTCACTAGGTAATAAGGATCACATGATCAATATTACAGACCTAGACCTACTGAAGGGAAAATTTCTTTCATCAAACAAGGTCTATTATTTCTACCAAAAACTAGTAGAAAGAATCAGCCACTAATACATTATTAATAACCCAGTTTGGCAATGTTTCTAAACTTCTCAGAAACTCGTTTAAACCGTATTTTTCTGTAAAACGAAATAATTTTCTTCACATATTTATTTCGGCTTATGAAAAATTACTTTTCAACTGTATTTTCAAATGGATCAAATGAACTAATGTTTAAATTTTTATTGAAAGAAGTAAGAACCCACATCAAACATGTTCTAATAATATCGCTTTATGAAAATATACATCTACGTGCAAAAAAAAAAGATCTTTTGCTAAATTGTTGGTGATTTCTTTTTAAAAATTGACTTGAAAAAGGGGTCTCATACTAACAATTATGCAGAAGCGATCTCTAGAGGATTCTTACAAATTTTCTCACCGTCTTTGGCTTGCTCAATTATATTTATTTTCCTTCTAATAAGCATAGTCAAAGGTTTAAACCCATTCTTTATATACGAAAGAGACATATTATTGTCTGCCCGAATAAATAAAGAAAATAATAGAAATAATATTTTGATAATCATAGTTAGTCACTGTCAGAAAAATGTCATTTAACGATGAAAAATTCATCGTTAAATGGCTATTTTCTATCAAAATTTTTTTATTTAGAGACAGAAAATATTAGTGACTCTCGATTTAGAGATGAAAAATAATTATTAATGACGGAATGTCATTTTTCTAGTGAGTAACACACGTACTTTTAGACTGTCACGCAAGAATTGGTTGTACGATTACGAAAGGTTATCCCAATTATTTTTATCGAATAAATACATAGAAGAGGCCATCGAAGTCAAAACATATATCTCACAAAATTGTTGATTTAGGGCGTGAAAATATTTTCTTTTCATATAGATACAAAGTTTGGTATACTCTCTATTATTGTTGGATAAATAATGCATTAATGTAAACATCGTACGAATACATATAAAAAAATACATTTCTATTATTGCTACATGACCAAAGTTTTTGAAGTATTTCTTTGGAAGATGAAAATCTCTTTCACTTTTAAGAGTACGCACTAGAGCCGGTAAAATCAGCTCTTCCTCATGTTGGCTAGGCTATTTATTTTTTATTTATTTTTTAAATTTTTTAATATAAATTGCAAAACATTTAATAAATATATAAATATTTACAAAAATAATTAAACATTTTTTAGAAGAATTTTATTTTTGATACATAAATAACAATAAGATTGAAAGATTGAAATATATTCACTTATATGTTATGTGGTTTATGGAGATTTAACATTTAAAAAAATTATTTTAAAAAGTAATTTTTATCTTTGGTGGTAAACAAAACTTTGTTTTGTCCTGCTTCATTCTGACTAGTCTTTATTCACAATAAATCTTGCAAATTAAAGTATGGTATATTTACCCAAAAAGAATATGGGCAAGAGAGAACCATATAAAATATATAATTAGGATAACACTTCAAAATTTGAGAAGGCAAATAATTACACCTTAGACAACTCAAGAGAACGACAGTTGTCGAAGCGATAAATAGTGACACTTTTATTTTTTGCTTGCCGGCAATAGTGCCACTTGAGATCTTAAATTCTCAAAATATCATATTTGAACTCCTTGGGGTTTTGGTTGATAAAAAATGGCAAAGCCAATATATTTCTACTCAGTTAGAAACTATGACTGTCCCAGGTTAATAAAATATTTCATTGATTAAATTTATTTCGATTTTAATTTTGATTTCACAAATTTTATTTTATTTAAAATATGAGTTCTTATAACATGTTTAAGAATTTGGTTTATTTTATTTTTTAAGAGAGTAAAATCACTGGTTTTAAATTTAAAAGACTAAAATTAAAATACTGACAAATTTTAAAAAAAATAATACCGTATCAACCCAAATTTTTAAAAGCTGAAAGGTCGAATTATAAATGCGAGAAGCTCCACTCTTTTTTTTTTTAACTGACCTTTGGTATAATTACTTCAGACTGTTGTATGAGGAGAGGAAATAACAATACAAAAAGGAAAATACACAAATTAACGACAATACAACTTTTGAATAATATTTAAATTTCAATTTATGGCTGATAATATGGATATATATTTTAAAAATGAAAAGAAAATGTCCAGTGGTGTCGACATTATTATTATTACCCTCTGCTTTATTCCCTCTGCTTTAGCTAGATCGCAGCCTCCATCAAATCAGAATTGGCTTTCCAGAAACCCAACTTGCGTCAAATCGGTCCGACCCAAAAAAATATTTTTTATTAATTCAACCATTAAAGCTAGAAATTAAATTTAAAATTACCATAGGGTGAGAGGTAGGTGGGTAAGAAAGAAACTATATATAAAGGGTGGTATTAGATTGCAGAGAAGAGCGAAAGCATTCCCGGTTTGGGAAGAAGAAGAAGATGGGGTCCAAAATGGCCTCTGCTACACTCACTCTCTTCTTAGCTATTGTGTGTGTGAGTGCTAATAACTACGTCTACTCTTCCCCTCCTCCTCCTCACTCTCCTCCGCCTAAGCCTTACGTTTACCATTCTCCGCCGCCACCTCCGGTGGTGCATACTCCTCCAAAGGCACCCTACCACTACCCATCTCCACCTCCTCCAGTGGTGCATACTCCTCCTAAGGCACCATACCACTACCCATCTCCCCCACCTCCGGTTTACCACTACAAATCTCCTCCACCGCCACACAAGAAGCCTTACAAGTACCCGTCTCCTCCACCTCCGGTGGTGCACACTCCTCCTAAGGCTCCTTACCACTACGCATCTCCGCCACCCCCTCCTAAGAAGCCATATAAGTACCCATCTCCTCCTCCTCCGGTTCACTACGCTCCTCATCCGGTCTACCATTCTCCACCACCAAAGAAGCCTTACAAGTACGCATCTCCTCCTCCTCCGGTTCACTACGCTCCTCCCAAGGCTCCTTACCACTACGCTTCCCCACCACCACCACCAAAGAAGCCTTACAAATACCCATCACCTCCTCCTCCGGTTCACCATTACACTCCCCACCCGGTCTACCACTCCCCACCACCAAAGAAGCCATACAAGTACCCATCTCCTCCACCGCCCGTTCACCACTACACTCCCCACCCGGTCTACCACTCCCCACCACCACCAAAGAAGCCGTACAAGTATCCATCTCCACCTCCGCCAGTTCATCATTATACTCCCCACCCCGTCTACCACTCCCCACCACCGAAGAAGCCATACAAGTACCCATCTCCTCCACCACCGGTTCACCACTACACTCCCCACCCGATCCACCATCCCCCACCATCACCTAAAAAGCCATACAAGTACCCATCTCCACCTCCTCCGGTTCACCATTACACTCCGCACCCGGTTTACCACTCTCCACCACCACCCAAAAAGCCATACTATTACCGTTCTCCTCCTCCACCGGTTCACCACTACACTCCCCATCCTGTATACCACTCTCCACCACCTCCAAAGAAGCCATACAAGTACCCTTCCCCTCCTCCTCCGGTTCACCACTATGCTCCCCACCCGGTTTACCACTCTCCACCACCTCCAAAGAAGCCATACAAGTACCCTTCCCCTCCTCCACCGGTTCACCACTATGCACCCCACCCCGTTTATCACTCTCCACCACCACCTAAAAAGCCATACAAGTACCTTTCTCCTCCTCCACCGGTTCACCATTATGCTCCTCACCCGGTCTACCACTCTCCTCCACCACCGGTCCATGTCTACCCTAAGCCACACCCACACCCACACCCTCACCCACACCCTCACCCTCACCCACACCCGCCATATAAGTACCCATCTCCTCCGCCACCTGTTCACGTCTACCCCAAGCCACACCCTCACCCGCAGCCGCACCCGCACCCGCACCCACACCCACACCCACCATATAAGTACCCATCTCCTCCACCACCGGTTCACGTCTACCCCAAGCCACACCCTCACCCACACCCTATTCCAGTTCACCACTCTCCTCCTCCTCCTGTTCACAAGCCCTACATCTACGCTTCCCCACCACCTCCTTACCACTAATAGATAATTCCTTCTCTCATCGCCACCCTCTCGCTCCACTTGGTAAGCTTACTACACTCTTTTCCATCACGTGGTACCTTTTTTAACAACATTTAATAATGTGACGTCAATCCCTGAATTTGTGTGTTTTGAGACCGAGGTGAGCGGGCATGTTAAACAAAGGATTATACCATTCTAACGATACTTTGCTTGAATTGTTCCATGTTTTAATGAAGAGATCTTTGGTTTCTTATGCTCAATGTCTCAGGATGATTTGACGATTGACATCTCGGTCTTGGGAAACAAGTTCTTTTTCAGAATATAAATATTCAATAGTTGGAAACAAGTACCTATAATACCTATGGACTTGTGTTTGTGTTTTGTCTGATGATATTTTGAGAACAGTTTACTTTTCATGCAAAAATTCTATGATATGTGTGGATTTGGCTGTGGGGCTGCGAACCAATTATGGAGACGAATGGGGTTTTTTTTAATATGCATGTGGATGTTGCAGGATCGTAGGGTTTGAGTAAATAAAGAAAGCGATGGACAGAATGAAGCACTTTACAACACGGCAGAAGTCGAAGGATGGATGGAAGCAAAGTTTCCGCGTTCTGTCGAGCTAAAAAAACGAAAAGAGGGGAAAACGTTGTGTTAAATTATTTATTCACAATTTCTTTGGGTTTTTTTGTTTTGTTTTGTGATGTCATGTGACAGTTGTGAGGCACTCTCTGGTTTATCATATGTATTCCGTCCTTTGGTGAAATATTATTATTATTATTATTATTATTATTATAGTAAAAACTATGCATGTATGGTAGTTTTCAACTTGCTTCCTGCTGCTTTTACAGAGGGTTGAGAAACTAATACTATATTATTAATAATTAAAAATAAATATTCTCTCTCTCTCTCTTCTCTCTCATTATTTCTCTCGTGATTTCCCTGCCTCTCTTGTCTCTTCTTACGTTACTACGTGGTCCACATTTTGAATTTTCCATTATTGTGTAGATTCATTCAAGAGCTCTTCATTCTGGCAAAAAAAAAAAAAAAAAGAGAGAGCGCGCTGCATGCCAGAAGCTAGAAACATGACAAGTGAAAAAGGTTGAAGATTATTTTCCAAAGACTTTTCTTGGCCAATAATGAAGTGACTCGTGATATATTGTAGGAGAAAGATATACAATAAGTCATGAAATATGTGAATCTTAAATATTCTACTTAAATTTTGGTCAGTCATTTGAGATTATTATGAGAGTAATTTTTTATTAAAAGACTTAATCGTCTTCAATAAAATTAATTAGTTGTTACTTATTAAATTCTTGTTATTATTAATATGGCTAAATGATATGTATGGTGACTTAAATTTAAAAAATTAAAATATAAAAAACATATTAAATAATTAACATTTAAGTATATTTTGATATTAAAATAACGATTGAATTAACATTTTTCATTAAGTAAAATTAACCGTGTTAACTATAAAACTTTTTAAATTTAAGTATCAATTGAAACTTGTTAAAAATTTAAATAATTAAGTGTATACTTAGATTAGAGTTAATAAAATTTAAGTTTTTTAATGATTTCAAAACATGTTGAAAGTCACTTTTAACCCTGACTGGAAAAAGAGATTAAGAGTTAAATTCCAGAACTGTGATGCGAGTGAAGATGGTGATAACTGGTTGGTCAACTTGTCTTCGATTTTGGACAAATCTTATCTTAAACATTGAAGAGCCACAAAGGCCCACCATCTCCCATACTTGATGATGTAAATGCGCCACGTTACTTTCAGACCAGGTTTCAAGGTGCTAAGTGTAGGCCTGTCTCTCGTCAAAATAAGCGAACGAATATCCTTTGTGATTAAAGAGAAACAAGATGTTATTGCTTTTTTTTTTTTTTAAATTGTTTAAAATTTTTTTAATAAACAATATCCGGGAGAATAGTTTATAGTAAGATTTCAATTTGACAACTTAGATGATAGATAAAAATTGCGATTGGAAAAAGCTATTTTAAAGTCTTTCTGGAGAATATTAACTTAAGATAATAAATTTTGAAAAAATAGAAAAAATAGCTGTTGAAAAATCATGGTTTTCAACCCTTAAACTATAATATTGCCTCCAAAATATATTATAGATAAAAAGAGAGTGTATGACTCACAAAACTATGATTCTGAAGATTAAAAGTTATTTGAAATTCAATGTTTGTCCGGAAAATCCGTAAAACTTCTCTTAATATTTTTAAGAGTTATAAATCTGAAAATCTTACTTCCTACATGAGTCTCATAAGTTATTTCTAGTAATTTTCAAGAATCTTAAATATGTGATATCTTGAATTGATGTTGTTAGTAATCCCACATCAAGTAACCTAACAAGTATGATTTAATTTATAAGTTTAAATGGTTCTCTTACACAATAGGCAAGTCTTTTTTTAAATATTATCTTCTTTTGGCTTGTACTCCTAACATTAGTGCTCTTTATTGATAGCTTCATGTTCACAAAAATGATTATCTACATAGGATTTTGAACATTAAGAGGTTGAGTGAATTAATGTTGTGTAAAGTGGCTAGAGATATCGGCTCTTGAGGGGATATGCATAATTATAAGTTCTATATTGAGAAATGTCTCAAGCAAATGGTGATTTCTAAGTTTAAAAAACAATTCCCATGGTAAGTTGGTCCTTTCGCTAGCAAAAGATTATTGTATATAATCTTTTAACAAAATTTTGGAGGCAGTAATAGTTATCAAATTGATTAGTTGAATGGATTTAAATATGAATTAATGAATATAGTTTTATATGTTGATATTAGAAGACAGCAGTTAAGGAAGGAAGAAGCTACAATCTACATGAGGTTGTAACTAATTATAATTATAATTATTTTTATACATAATCTTTAGGAAATGGGTTGGGTTCACCTATGATTCAAGGGCAGGGCACCTAACTCATGATTCACTGGGGTATGCCCCTGCGAGGACTAGGGCATGTCAAGCAAGCCCTTTAGTTCTGACTACACATGTAGGTCAACCCAGATTCACTAAGTTGTGTGATGCCACCCCAAGCGCCGCGACTAGAGCGACAAAAAAGTGGCACTCCCCAGGATCGAACCCTCTCCCTTTAGGTGAGAGTATTAGCACAATCCTTTCACCAATTGAAGATGGGTAATTATAATTATAATTATGATTATTTATAAAATTGCTGTGAGGTTCCATACGGAGGGTCCATTTCAATTATGAGATCCGAAATCCTTGCGGAAAACCGACAAATAACACAGACAAACAGACACACACAAGTTTTCTTTTTCTTTTTCTTTTTCTTTTTGGCCAACACACACAAGTTTTCTTTAATTTTATTTTTTCAATAATATAATTTCTTTGGAGAATCGCACTCAAGTGGTCTCAATCTTTTAAGTTACTTAAAAGACATAATATGTGATAAGTCTTGAGAAAATATCTTAGGAGAATTGCATTCAAATCCAGGGGAAATATGACCTGATTTAGGATTTCAAACGCACGTTCAACAGAAATTTTTTGTAAAATGAGATAATCTCCTTCACATATTTATCTCGGCTGACTAAAAATATTTTTCTATCATGTTCTCAAATGAAGCCATTATTTGACAAGTCTCAAATACATATAAATGACAAATGGAGGTTGCACTATTAACCCCTACTTAAAACTTGTTAGATATTATTTTCATTATTTGTTATCTAAGTGCAACTTTCCTAATATCTTCTTTAATTTTAATTAACATGACGCCTACAATTATTCCAAAGAAAAGGAAATTAGAAAAAGGATTTTTTTCCTGAAATTTTATGTCACGTGTACAACAAAGTACATAGAAATGAAAAATTAATTTATTTTCACTAAAAAACTGAGATTTCAACCGTCTTTCCCCATTTAAAAAAAGTTGTTATCCAACAGGAATTGAGTGACTGGTTTTTTATGACATTTACGATTGGTGAGAAATTTAAACTAATCTACATTAGTGTTTGATTTGCTGGTAAAAAAAGATTGGTGTTGATATTTTAGATTGTAATATACTTTAAATCTTTTAAATTTTCAAAAAGTTTGATTTTGATCATTTAATTTTTTAAAATATACTTTTAGTCCTAATTTTATACCCTTAGGGTCTCTAAACAAAAATGCTGAGTCAAGATAAAATATGCTTAAATTTTATCTCTACGGAAAATTTTGGGAAGTTATTCTTTACCTTTCTATGTTTCCAGGAAATTTTCTGAAATTCTGAGCATAATTTCTCAAATCACCCTAAAGTCCCTGTAGTTTTTAGAAATTATGCTTTTGCCTAAACCAGGGATGGTGATGTACAATATTACCTGGGTGAATCCTCTATTTTATTTGGCCCTCGATTGACCTTTATCTTCACGTTTCATCTTTATTTGGGAGGGCTGAATATTACTTTGTCTCCTTAAATCATGCTATTTCCGAAACATTTTAGGAACTCTCACCCAATTAGGCTTGATGACATATATAATTTAAACTTATTCTTCAGCTTTTAGGCTCAAAATTCGGGATATGACATGTTGTCAACATGACAACGAACCATTGAATAGACCTCATCTTGTAAACATGACAATTATGATTCTAATGCTTTTAAAATTGTGCTTTTAGAACTCCTATATGACCTCCATTACTTTTCCATTTAATCGGTTTATTTTTGTCTTTAAGCTTCAAGATTTTCAAGAGTGGTATTGAATATACCTAATGAAGAAAAGTAAGAATCACAAGTAATAAGTGCCATAAATCAACTCTATATATGTTTTGTGACATGTTGCTTTTAAGTTTGAGTTGATTTTAGTATGAAATGAATTTTTGGCATGAAACCCTTGTTCTTGATGCTGGACAAAAGTGATTATGCATGTAGATGAATGTTTTGATGTTGCCAAATGGTTGGAAATTGGTGTAGGGATGGAATTATGCATGTATGTGTAAAGATATCTTGTAAAATTCCATTACTTCCAATTTTTAGTAAATTTCATCCAGCTGAGATTCAAGAGGCAAAGAGTACGATTTTGTGTATTTTGATGCTTCCATTAAGTTCATAATGCAAAATTGTGTAGGTTAGAAGCAAAATCACAATTTTGGAAGTATTAGAATCACAATTGGCCAAATTAGAAGTTGAAATTAGCTAAGAGTTATAATGCATTTGGCAATTGACAAGTAGTAATGTTGAATACATTATAACATGTGTAGGAGTGTAAGTTGTGAAGAAGGAAGTTACCAAGTTCAAGTGGAAGCCACTTCAAGTTCTCATTGGAAAGTTAAAGCTTCAAGGTAGCAAATTCTTTAACTTTTACATTTACATTGCATTTGATTGTTGTGTATGTTGTTTGGCATCATTAATACGGGTTGTAGCCCTATGACATGTAAATCCTTACTTGTGCATGGTTGTAGCTATGCAAAGGTTGATATGGCTTGACCTTGTGCAATGTATGTTAATGTGAGAAATTAAAGTTTTGTTAAGATTTCATGGCATGTTAGTGAAATAACAATAAACAATAAACTTTATCCTGAAGATGGGCATTTTACATTCAAATAATTATGCATGTTGATATGTTAGTGATAATTATTTACTACTGGGATTTATTTGAAACTTCATCCTTTTCAATGACTAACAATAAACACAACTTCCAGGAGCCAAGGAAAAGAAGTACAAGAGTAGCTCGTGATGACTTCCTTGAAGATGGGCATTTTGCACATGTTTGTGTTGTTTATGCTAGTTGATGTATATGTGCATAATTATGAATTTTTAGATAAATGTAAATTAAACTTCTTGACTAAGTCATTTTTGTGTTATGCGGTATGAATGAGTATGTTGTGAAGTAAAATGTATGAAAAGACTAAAATGAGCATGCAACTTGGCTAAAAGGGGTTAAAAGCCCTCAAATATGACGGAGTGGGATAAAATGAGCAAATCAAGTCCAATTGTGATGAGATTTTGCATACAAGCAGGTCTTGTTATAAGCATTAAAATGAGTTAAAGTTTGCTAAATTTAGACTTGTGTACAAAAAGTTATGCATTTTATAAGTTATGCTAAAACCAAAAAAATGATAGCAGTAGAGTTTGCCCCGATGAAAGTGCTTAGAGAGGGCAAGTTTTCCCATTATAGAGGAGTTTACCACAGTGAATCTAAAAGTTCATCACAACGAACATGGTCAGAGAGTAATTTCGTTGGAGATTTAAGAATTTCGTCATGGTGAAACCTAAAGTTGGCTGTGGTGAAGTCCCAAGCTTTTTGACCAAAGGAACAATGAAAATTCTCATGGTTTAATGAGAGAGTTGAGCCTTAGCTTATTCAAATAAGTATTTTTGCCCCATAAGGGATTAAACAAGCTTTCATTAGAGACTTGAATCACTTAGTTTAATTTTTTCTAGAATCAGTTGTGAATTCCTATAGTTGGGCAAAAATTCTAAGTTTCCAAATGAATAGTAACCAAAGTGGGTTTTGAAGTTCACATTGATAACTGATTCTAGCATTTGCAATCGCCTCAAGTGATCTAGATGAAGCTTCTAAAGTGTAATAAAGAGAAATAAGAGAAGGTTTTGCACTACCAATTTAGCGTATTTTTCAATTAATGGTGAAGCTTAATCTGGATAATAGTGAGGGAAACATTACTATAATTTGAAAGCTTACAAGAAACTTCCTGACATTTAACGCTTCTAATTGAAAACTTTCAAAATAAATTTACACCTAATCCAAAAAAATGATATCAAAGGGATCAACTAGAGAAAGAAAATAAAAGTTTAATTGATCTGTGAGGCATGATCTGATATTGCAGGACACGGTTTAGGAGTTTCATTATGATGAATACGTATTGTTAACCCAATTATACATATGGGTTCTAATATATATATATATATATATATATAAATTTATATGAGACATCTAATTATTGATCTTCTACTCGAACCTCCGTTTATACACTGCTGTGGCAAAAATCTCAACTATGAATTGCTCGATTAAAACTCTCATGTGTGTGTGTGTGTCATGGATTAGATTCTTTTCTTCTTTTAATGTTAGAAACAACAAATCTAAATCAAGTGGTGGAAAGCCATATTGCCAACTTTATTAAATGATACTAATTTCATTAACATCATTATATAGTAGTGATTATTTTTATCTTAAATTTAAAAATTCTGTTCCACTTTTAAATTTTCTTTTTATTCCACTTTTTTATGTTCTGAATATAAACAGGGCGAAATGAGTTCAAATGTTATGTGGTGAAAATTCTAGGACCTAACTAAAAGACAGATAACGATTAGACCCAGGGAAAAAAGGAATCCAAGAAGAGGAATTCTAGAAACCCTATCTGAAAATATTGCAAGCAGTGTTCCATCCTGTAATTAAATTACTTAAATAAACATATTAAACATAGGATTCCATTAGAGAAAGGGGGAAAAGCTTTGTATAGCCTCAATTACGTAACCCTTTTCAGAAGGAATTGATAGGAAACTTGATTTATTGGTTCTTGGGGAAAATATCGATAAGATTCTTTATATTATTATTACGTAAGCCATTGAATGAGACAGACAGCAAATAGATTATTTTGTAAAATCCTAGAATACTGGGCTTTTTTGTATTAAGGTTAGAACACACACTTGTGTAAGTTGAGATAAAACTCTTATTATATATTTTTCTTATAGCCCGTAAATTAAGTTGAAAAATTAATTTTTATCGTTAATCCAAACGGACACAATAATGTTTTTAAATTGGAAAACACCCATTTGTTATCAATTATTTAGCTTGATTTCAAATATATTGTTATAAATGGTAAGTGTGGGCCCTTTTCATGAAATAATGTTCCAACTGGGACTATATACGTTACCAGCTTCCTCCAATTATGTGTGTGGACGTGTGTGTCGGTGCACGATTGAGATAAAACAAATACAATTAAAATATATCAAATTTTCTTTGGAGGAAAGGGTATATTTGGACATTAAAATAAACTGAGGATGGTTATTCCTTTATACCAAATGACAAATAAAGTTTAACTCAATGCGCATTACTTATAAATACTTTGTTTTTTATGAATTTTTATATATTCAATGAACATTTTAAAAATAAAATTTAAAAAATAATAATTTTTTTGGTTGAAAAAATTAATTTAAAAACAATGAATTCAATTACAATTAAATAAACTTTGAATGAACATTACTACTTAAACAATAATATAATATTCTTTTCCTTCCAAAATGTAGGAGTTGACGAGGTTGCTGTGCTGTTAAATATAAGATAACAATGTACTTTCTTTTCTGAATTGGTAATTTTTTTCATAAATTCTATTATTTTTTATAACCTTTTGGACCATTCCGTATTTAGCACCACTGTACCAAGTACTATCGAGTAAACTTGGATTACCAATTATGTGAGCAACATACTAACTTGGATTAAGGCTTTACGATCAAGATGACAATCCCAAAAGGTATTTTTGAATAAGTTGGAATTCAAACTCATTTATCTACCCTGTGATCACCACTGTACCAAGTACTATCGAGTAAACTATCTCTATTATTGCATATATCAAAGGAGGATTACTAGTAATGAAGTAGTTTTTAATGCAAATGATTAGCGAAGTTTTTAAGAAAACCAACACAGTTTTTTATAGAGAACGATCTTAACTCATTTCATTAATATTTATAAATTAATTATCTATAAGTGTGAAGGCCCATGATTTTAAAAGTGTTGAAAAAGCACAATAAAGAATGTTAATCAATGTGGTATGGAAGAGCAACGAAGGGATGAAACTAGGAAACAAAGTTTAGTGGAAGATGGGGTCTACATCGTAAAGAGGTCTTATCTTTGTCTAATAATAAGGTCAACAGAATATTTTAAAGAAGGGAAAAACAATCTACAAAATATATTAAATTAGCGACAAGATTGAATCTGGCTGGATTTCAATGTCACGTGAATCAATAATTTCTCATTGCTATCTTTATAGAATGGGATATGCATCACTTATCAAAGCGGCTAGATGCTCTTTTAAAACAATAAAGATACGAAAAGTTGAAGAAATTAATTTTTTCCCCAAAAAGTAAAATAATTTTCAAATAAAGGAAATTTTATTAAAGTTTCTAATATTTAACTCTAGAGGATTTATTATAAGTTTATGGCGAGATCTAAAAATATATTCCTTGACTTCATCTTTCATATGATAATTTACACATGTAATTTATCTTTGGATTAAGGTAAAAATATGCTTTGCAGTTTTTTCTTAGAAAAAATGTTATCCTAGAAATTTAGTAAGGAGCAATGTTGCCATTTTAAAGTTAAAAGTGATAATGATTAACATATACTTTTAATAGTTAACGTTCATTCTTTAGCGGCATGTGACACCATTGTTTCATTATGAAACTTCCGTTAGAGTAGGATTTAATCAAGAGAAGGGTGAATTAGTAAGATTAAAAATTTTAACTTGAAACAACAAATAAAGAGTAAGGTTTCAAAAGTATGTCACCAAGAAAATGAGAAGAGATAATTAATACAGTGATTTATCCTAATTCAGTCATTTTGACCTATATCAAATCTTTAAAGCACCTATGAGATTTGTAAATTCAATATGAATCAAGATTCCAGGGCTATTGAAGCCTTTACAAAGTGAAGACACACTGTAATATCCACCCTTTTATGTAATTTGAAATAAAGGTCAAATCAATAGTTATGAGATGGCAAAAGGTCTATAGAAATAAAGTACAGAAAGAGAAGATGTCAATAGACAAAAAAGACCTTGGTCAAATTAGTCTTAAGGCTTTGAAAATTCTAAAAATGTAAGCCAGGGACATAAATGTCATTAAGTAAAAAGACCAAGGGTAATATGGTCATTGGATAAAAAGGGCTAAACCAGTAGTCAAAAGTCAAGTTAGAGCCCACGGATAGAAAGTACAGAACAGTTGATGCTGTTGGGTCGAAAGTCGCAGAATCAGATTTGGCCTGGTGGATGGAAGTCAGTAGGAACTTTAAAGTTAAGCATGCTCGCCCCGGGAGCAATTCCAGGATGGGTGACCCCCTAGGAAGGGACCTATTTGTCATTTGATAAAAAGATTAAGAATATAAAGGTCTTTAAGTATAAAGAGTAAGGGTAAAATGGTAATTTTGGAAAAATAGAGAAAATAAGGGTAAAATGGTAATTATGAGAAAATGGAAAAGGCATTTTGGTCATTTGACAAGTCAAAATCAAAAGTCAACCGTTGACAAAAAATTTACAGATGCCCAATGGATAGAGCTCGACTGAGCACAACCGTGAATCACAGATTTTTCAGATTTGGACTGGATTTCTGTCTATATAATTTTGAAGGGCAAAAAGGGGAAACATAATTATTTAAGGTATTAGGAGCCCTCCAAAAATTTAGATAAAAATATGAAAAATCCAGTGAATTTCATAGTAATTAATAAAATTATTATCCAGTGCACTATTAAGGCGATTTTCTCGAAAATTGGGAAAAAGACCTGAAAAAGATCCAAAAATCCCTGAAATATAATTATTTCAAAAATTAATTTTGGACAATCTAGAGGGCATTTTGGAAAAAGGAAAAGGGCTGGAGAATTAGTAAAAAATATAGTATTTTTCAAGGTCATAAAAGAATTTTGCTCTCGATTCTATGTTTTTAAGGATTTTGGACAGGATAAAATAATCCTGTGAAATTTGAGGAAATCAAGGGGTATTTTGGAGATAATAATTTTGTTATTTTCAAGATGAAAATATGGATATTAAATGAGGAAGAAAATATCTCCAGAAAAGTAGAAAAAGATTTACCGGAATAAAGTTATGTTTACCAGTAAAAAGTGCAATCGGTAAAGGTAACCGAATGGGATTTAATTTGGTTAAGGTAACTAGATTTCTAACCAGAAATTACAGCCATGTTTATCACTTTATGAGGGCCAATAAGAAGTAAGCGTTTATCCCTTGTGTGGTATCATCTCATCCCTTAGATCACACTTATGTTGCAAGACTTCATCTTAGCCATTAATTCCAATAATGCATGAATTATTAAAACAGAAAATTCCCTTAATCTTCCAGCCATTTAGGCCGACATTCTCAGCTGAAAAAGAGGGAGAGAAGACGCAATATTTGGAGAAAGAAAGAGGAGAAAAAGCTTGAGGAAATCTAAAGTAAGGAAGAGAACCACCTAAAGCTATATATGAAATTGTTCCTTGTAACTTCCTCTTTAACTTCCATGGTTCCAAAATCTGATTTGATTCCTCTTTCTCAAGTTCCATAACCTAGGGTTCTTGAGAGTAAAGTGAGAAAGAGAGGAATTTAAAACCATCAAGTTGTTGCAAATGTGTCCTCTTGTTGAAAGGAGCATATTGAGATATATATATATATATATATATTGTGGTTGTTGGTGATTGTTTTTGTGATTTTTGTAAATTGGGAAAACATGATAAAACAGGGGAGGTGTTTCCCAATTTTCCTCTTGATGTAGGAGAGTTAGAATCAAATTTTACCATGCATGAATGAGAGTTAGAAAGCAAGAACATGAGGATATAAGTGTTGGAAGTTGAAAAATCAATGTTGGTAGTTTTGGTGAAATCTCTCTGCCAGTGCTGTTTCTTGAGGAAGGAAATTTCTTTTGATGATTTTGATGCTTCCAATGAGTTTAAAATGAGTTTTTGTGTAGGGTAAAAGTGACCCCAAGTTTGAGGAAGCATTGGGAAACATTAAAGACAAGTTTAGAGTTTTAAGACTTAGAAATTTTAAGAGGATTAAGGGAGTTTTACATTGCTTCTTGCATTGGAAATGGCTCATGTTTAATGGCCAT